>JAZGTJ010011679.1:0-16663 GCA_036877575.1 Botia almorhae
GAACGAGGGCAATGGCAGTTAATGTGGGAAGCTGTTTAGTGTGGGCTGCCTTTTGTAATGATGACGATAACGGGTTCAGTCCGTTCATTAATGAGTCCGAGAGCGAACAAACAAGCCGGCCTGTCAGCACTGGAAATGCCAAGTGCCGGCAACTGTCTGTGTTTTATCTGAGGACGCTACATTCTCACTGTTTACCCACCTACTCCACCCCCGACATCAAAGCCAGCGGGTGGAACCTGCCGAGCTCAAGAGAGTGAAATATATTCTTCACAAACAGCTTTATTATACCGATGTGTTTCCTCAAACAAGCCCTATCCAGAGGGGTTTAGTTTGTATTTAAAGGTAAGGTGTGTAAAAATGGCACACTGGCTATTTGTGGTGTGGAACCCACCTTATCTTCCCATAACAGATCTTCACTAATCACTGCAGAACTCGTTTTTGATTTGTGTGTCAGTACGTCTCGTTGTCCTCCTACATACACAGTCATCACACGGTATCTCTCAGTGTCAGAAATTACCGGTAATAACCATGAATTTTAAACATGCTTTTCTTCAAGTGCAGCAGTGTGAAGATTCAGATATCGCATAAAAGAGATATGCGAACGCGTTATACTTTTATTTAAAAGAGACACACCAGTGAATGAAAAGTCATCGGCCATTAAAATCACACAGAATTACTCGAGTCACATTAAGAAGGTTTAAGAAAGAGAGACATAAACACAGACCAGCTAAAGTAGAAAATGAGAACTGATGCGTTAAAATTGAAATATTCATATCATTATAATCTGGAGGAATATGTGACGAGTGTATGATGTTTTATTGAGGTCCCAGTACTTTAATAAAACCTGCTGAAGTTCCCAGCAGTCACACCGACAGAATCTTCCACAGGTTCTTACACACTCACAAACACTTCCAGCTGTATTTACTATCATTAAATCATCATGTTGTGCCTGTGCACGTTTATTTTCAGAAACAATCATTGCCAGTAGATGCACTTCATAATCCCACGTTCATTCATTCTCTCTCTCTCTCTCTCTTTAAACACTTTAAATTTAAGTCCCTAGAAGGATGTTTTTTAAAACGCGGTGAAAAGCCGAGCAAATAAACAAACTTTCCAGACCTAATAACACACTTCACATCAGAAGGATGTCAAATTAAATCGCACTCCCCTCCTAACAGGAAGTCTTTGCTAATTTTGCTGTTTAAGTCTTTCTAAATAGACCTGTGTTTGGTGAACCCTGTCGGGGCGACTGACTGCGCCCGGCCGGGCTCAGCTGCCCCACTTCCTGTCGTTAATGATCTTTTGTTTGCCCGTAATAATCCGCGGCCCGCCGTGCCTGTAATGAAAGCTCTGAATCACGATGAAGTGTTAAAAACAATAGCTTTGTCATCACCCCATCATCAGTGCGTTCTAAATAATGAATGAAACGTGCATTAGGCAGGCCGAGACAGAGTTTATGGAAATGATTTGTGAGAATAGATGAAATTACAGCTATTATTGCTTGTTCTTTTAGTGTAGCGCATCAGAGTAACCACAGAATTGTGTAAAAGGGATTTCATTGTTCGGCGTGAGATCTAAAAATCAAATTAATGTTACGAGGAAATTGTGTCTCAGGTTGACGGTACTTAATGTATGATTTTAAATAACATTTTCTTAAAAACATCCCTGCACGATTACAAGGCCATCATTACCGTGAGGACGAAGCCTTCATTTAACACTTGGTTTAACGTGAAGCGATGAGCGCGAGGCGGCGGCGAATAAAACCGTTCGTACGGTAAGCATCCATTAAACGTCAGCCCGGTACGGTTGCTTCTTTTGTCCCTGATTCGCCTTTACGATCCTTATAAATCTGTCGCCAAAACTTATCAAGTCACACAGATAGAGTCTGCTGGGCCATTAGTTTGCTGTAGGCCTTGTCTTTTTTGGGAGGATATACATGGCACGACGTCGGTTATGAATTAAGCTTTCATAAATCTGATTTTAATGCCATCGTTCTCATTTCAGATGCCCCATGATGAAGGATGGATTACAGGCTGAGGCGAAAGGGTCGCCTCGCCGCTCAGAGGGCCTATGAGTGCCAGGGGCCTGCAGCTGATGATTCTGCAGTGGACCAACACTTAAAAAAACAGTAGTCATGGTAACTTGTTGTGTTCATCTCTGCATTCGATAGTGCTTTGGTTATGTTGTACGGATTCGACGGATGATTGAGGTGATGTACTGTATATTTCAACAATTCCTTAATTGTCTGGATGTTTTCAAACAGTGGAAATGATGTTATTACTGATCTGCAGCATCGTGCGGTTTCCTCTGGGCTGGAATTATATCTGACCTGTCAGCTTTATATCAAACAATTAAGTTCTAATGATAAGTTGAATTATAGGACGGTTTGCAGTCAACGTGAACGCGGAAACCAGCATAAGGAAGAAATTACCTCAGATTTAAAATCTCCATAACGGCCAGCTTGATACAGTGTTTACTGTTTATTTAATCGCTTTATGTGCTTTATGTGCTCAGGTTACTTTGAAGCATGAAGGTACGGTGTGGAAATAGAACTGAAGTTTATAAAGCAGGTGTCTGGCATGAAGAAACCGTCATACATGGCAAATTACCCTGGAGATGCTCAACTGAACTTATTTTGACAGAAATCAATTATAGATCTGGGTGTTGGATCTGAGACAGACTGTTGTTTGGATTCCGGCTTTAGTGTTGATTACATTGTGATCTGTGTACAGAGCATATATTATTAATATCAGAATTTAGCACAGGAGAAATCACTGTTACTGAAGCCACTGGACTGATTAATGCCATCGAGTTTTACTCTCGGTGTGAAAGTCTGAAATCATTTTCGGAGAAGTTTCTCGGCTTATGTTGATGAAGTGACTCTGTGATAAGTCTTATTGCTTAATATTATCTCACTATACAATATATACTGTGTGTATATATATATATATATATATACACACACATACTGATGTAACAGGACTCAGTGAGATGGTCTCAGGAAACAGCTGGTGTTTTTGTTTGCCTCTGGACTCTTTGTTTGTCCTGTGGTCTCGTTGAGATGTTTCATGGACTGTTTTCAGCTGTAGGTGACCACAAAACCTGCCCACAGTCAATATCCCATAATTCTCTTGTTTATCACCAAAACAATTGCTCCACTCAGAGAACCTAATTGTTTTAGGAATAATAACCTAGCTGGAAGGAGATGCTTCTGGCTAACCTAACCTCAGGACCCGGCTGATGGTCTGACTGTCTCACATTTCATGTCTTCTAAAACATCCTTTCCAGAGTTCCAGGCTCAGTCTCAACACGTTAGTCAGTAAAGTGTGTTTTGGTGTAACCGACAGTGGCCTCATTTTCAGATCAATTACTTAGCAACAGGATCCTTTTAAGAGAAGCTAAACTGATTTAAAAGTCCACACACTGTCATGAGTTCCTATTATTTGGGTTTCTTGGTCTCTTCCCAGTTGTGTTTTAGCATATCATATTCAAAGGTCAGTTACTGTTTTACTGTTAGTTACTCTCCAGTTACTCTGTTGATTTTGGCTCTGAATGTAGCATTAGCTATTCTATGCCCGTTTGATCTTGCTAATCTGAAGTCAAGTGAAGCCAAACTGACCGAGTGAAGCCAAATTTCCCGAAAAACGGACCCGGCGGCTCAATTTAGAAGTCATTATTATAAGCTTACCATTGTGAATCGGGGTAAGATAAGGAGACAATTTTGAAGGAGAGTTCATTTTTTTCTGAAGTGCTGCCTAGAAAATACCCACAATTCCTTGGAAAGACACGTCTGTCGAAAAATCATTGAGAATGTGCACAAAGAGATGGTGTTCATCATAGCTACTTTTCTTGTCGGGAAATGTACTGTACTTTATTAAGTTTGACAGCAGACATTTAATTACATAGTTGCCACGTAAGATAATCAGAAGTCGAATCGCGGCCGTTTTCATTTTGTCGTGGTTTATGATCTCTCCCTCTCTCCCCGTTTTTTACAGCATGTTGTCTCTGAAGAGCGAGTAATTATGACCACTCCGGCAGATAAACAGTTCCTGAGGGCCTCTTCACCTCACACAACAACACATGCAACATACCCCCCATCACACGGGTAATCATGTTATTGAGGCTGATGGACGCGAGGGCAATTACAAAGGAGGCAGTCAGGTGGGTGGAATGAGGGCTGTCACGCGGAGGTTCGGCCGTGAGAGCTGTAACAACTACTTAAAGCTGTTCCTGACTACGACTCTTTATTCTGACGATAATTGGCCAATTACAGTATTCTGGTCTAATAAATGTATCTATATATCTCTCTCTGTCAGTCTTTTTTCAGTTCCTGTAGGCTCAAAAACACTGAGGCAACATGGTTTTTTGAAGCCATCAATGACTGGTGTGATTAGACAATGTGATAAAATCACCTGTCTGTCGTCTCGTATGTCAGTCCTCTTGCTTTATCGACCTCTCTTTAATGGCAAATCATTTCCCTCTTGAGTTCAGTTATAATAATAATTAATTGATTTGAGCTTCTTTCCGTGGTGAAGGTGATGGATCATTTGAAATTCGTCCGCGTGTTTACTTGCGTTCTGTTTAGATTTAGGTTCAGTTCGCCCATTCTAATGGAGGCTGTATGGATGGCCATCTAATGGATGGCCAAATACTTTATTTTGTATTTCTATATGTATATTTATATAATAAACATAATAAATAGTATTAGCAAAATAAATGTCTTTAAATTAAATGAACAGATCACATGCTGTTGATTATATTAGTGTTGGCTAGCGGCCAAACGCAGTACAGATCACAGCTAGATCAGAGGGGAGTTTTTGGACCGTAGCTTCCGTTAAATGCACCAGACTGTGATGTCAGGTTTACACCTGCAGAACACCTGACAGGCAGAGACTGCTGAGAGAGGAGAAACACACAACTTCAGTACATGAATCTACTGCATGACCGGCTGCACACTGACTTTGATTAATTACAACCTCTCTTTCCAGATCCTGACTGACAGACAGGCTTGTACCAGCACGGGAGTCTAGAAAACCCCCATGCCTACAATATCAGGTTGTAAGAACGTTCCTCAACATGTTTGGTTATAACATTTTTTTAATTCTGTAACGTTTTTAAAACGTCTTAGAAAGTTTTTCAATGAAGAGTAAAGAATGTTTTTGAGAACGTTTAGAGAATCTTAGCCAGTGTTCTGAGAATGTTTCTTGTTAGGTGGGCCAGTGCTTGATTATTTCACTCAGCGTGATTGTCCCTCAGGATGTGCGAGATTTCAGCCTCCTTTATCAGTTGTACTAGTTTAATTTGTGAAGTGTTCCGGCCTTTCGGCCAGTGTGAAACTACTAAAAATGAGAGAGGACAGACCGCGAACCATGTTGTTTTATTTCATGTAGATCATTTTGTGGCATTAAATATGAAAGCGCTTTCTGCAGCCACGGTGTGCTAGAAAGCAGCGCTAATGCAAGAGCTTATAGATGCTAATGTCTGTTCTGCGTGAGCTGTAATAGGCCAGAATTAGCAGAGATTTTCAGTATTAGTGTCGCGTGTCTGTATGAATTTTTGCAGCGATGTTGCGGCGGTAGACCTTTTGTTCGTTAAGTGCAAACTGCACTCAGCCTCTGTCTTTGGGATGATATGTCGGATGTTCCAGACGCGAGGGTGAAATTAGCCAGATGTGAAACCCCGTCAATAATCAGTGGAAGTCGTGTCACTTTTGAAAAACTGTTTAAGGAAGATGGTCGAGTGTTGGAGGAGGACACGTCTAAATTCACCTAGAGCTACGACTTCCTAATAAACTATCAGAACCATCAATTACAAGAGGAAGCCGTTTAGCAAAGCTCTGTCGTAAGATTGTGAGATTATTCATTTAGAAAGAGGTTCATAGTGGAAAGTTAAGATTTACGTCGGCCGCATTCCATCGAACGTTTTGTTCAAATACAAAATGAACTTCAACTTTATTGTAGTTGTTGTATTTCAAGACTTTACATACACACGTCACGCAGCGTTTACATCGCGAATACGTTACCCATCCCCAAGCCGGCTGGTTTCCTGGGCGAGAAGAAATGAAAGGCAACATGGAACTGGGCTGCCATTGGTCTCTGTGGGTGTTTAACCAAGCAAAATGTACAGCGACAAAGCTTGTGATCAATGCATAATAGCTCTTTTAACCTCAGTTACCACAATTAAGCCAGACTGCCACTGAGCTGCTTTGATGACTTAATTAATCTGATTCTGTGAAGAGGCCACACTGTCCCCCATAGTTCCAAACCTTGGCCGACCATGTGGCCCCTGTTAAAAACACATCTGCTGGCAGACACATGCCTCCACTCTGTGAATGAATGCAGCGCTCTGCTCTCTGATGTTTCTAATGAATGGTACAAGCCCCCTTGGCACGGTGCCCTATTTGGGTAGCTTGGATAGCTGCCCAGTTTGTTCGCGGCTAATTGCTTAATTGACGCATTGTTTTAGCGGTGATATGAATTGCTCTCGTTTCGACAACAGAAGGCATTACACTCTATTAGCGAGTCACAGGTCGTGTAGCGTGCTTGTTTTAAAGATTTAAGGCTATTGTGAGCGTCTTTAGATTTCCGTGTCAATGGGATTAGTACGCTCTCGGAGAACGCCACGCTCTGTGGATAATTCACCGCGTATTAGCGCGCTTCATTCTGCGCACTTAATAAACAAGCCAGGAGCCAATTCTGGCAACATATCCTGCTGTGATTATTTTGCTGTACGTCATGAAAACAACCTGTCTGCTTTAGCCTGGGTGCATTCGCTTTCACGCGCTAGCAAATAAACAGTTAGTGTTTGCAGTTCCCTCTTCACAGCTGAAGGAAATGAATTGGTATTTGACTCAGCGTTGGAGTTGTTTAATTAGCAGGTTAATACATTCCTCCTCTGGCACTAGAGTTTCTCCACAGGAGAGTTGACACTTCCATAATGCATTCCTGTACCAGCTAGACTGGAGCACCCCCATCTCTCTCTCTACATATTCCCACTGGGAAATGTAGTCTGGAAAGTCTGGAAAGCTGTTTTCCAGGGATGGGTGCAGGGCAGGTTGTGGGCTCTGTGTGTTGTCTGTGTGTACTGTATGACAGGAGAGAAATGACTGAGCAGATCTCTTGATCACGTCATGCTTTGGTTGCACCGGTCTGTTGCGCAGGAGATGCACGTTGCAAAAGCTTTTGCCTTTCATTGTGACACGCTGTCTCTCCTGCGACCAGACAAGTTCTAATATGAACTGATTGGGGCATCCACTGAGAATGTCCTTAAGGGGCCCTGATATTTGTAAGGTTTGGGATTTCCTCCTCTAAACTCACCAGCAATCATCTTGACAAGACTGTGTCACACCTGTCTTTCCCCCACAGCGCGACACGCCAGCATTTACACGATCTTGTGCAGCAGATATAATTAAAATGACTGCTTTGTGATTTGACATTATCACAATATAACTGTAAGATAAAACGTACCATTATGAGACCGTCTGGCCTTCTCAACCTTTACCATGGTTTTACTGCTAATATTAAATATAATATTAAAAAGTCTATCTTTGTTATGCTAATTACAGCGGGTTGTATTTTTGACGTCTGTTTAAATTAGGGTGACTTTTATATTTATTAACCGACTTAATTTCCAATGTGTTTGTCTGCTTTATTTTCTGCATTAATTCGGTGTTTGCGGTCGGAGCGATGCGCAGCGCGTTTGAGCGTGTTTAGCAAGCCGTCACGGTCAATTAGCTAACAAGATGTTACAGGTTACAAGATGTTTAAATGTGGATTCAGCATTTAGAACATCAGACGGGAGATCTTATGAATAGTAAAATATTCATGATGTTTGTTTAAATGCTTGCCGCATGGCGTTAAACTGTTTATAAATTCTAATCGACTGCTTTGGAGTCTTCGCACTTTTTGCGAATTGGCGAACACTATTTTGGCGTGATATGTTAGCAGTGATATGAAAAATAAGCAAAGGCCTGCCAAATCTGTTATGTTACACCTCTGAAGTACAAATGAGTATTTTTTATTTGTTTATTATAAAACAGCAACATCAGCCGACTCATGTTTATTTCACTTCAGATTAGCATAGCACTAATAGCGAGCATGACAACATAAAGAAGACTAGCACTCCCAGATTTTCTCCCAAAGTGGCCTGTTTTTATTGGTCGATGAGCTCTAAAGACGAACAGAACTTTAATTCTGTACAAAAGTGCAGGTAACTCCACACTGCTAGCTGCTTTTATCTCATTAAAGTTCGATTAGCTGTTTATGGTGCTAGTTTATATTAACCGCAAAAACAGAATTTGGTCTGTTTTTAGACCGAAGAGAACCCTAGATGTGTGTGGGTGTGTTTTTTCGGGGCTTGTGGGGTTATTATTTTTCTCTAGTGTCTGTATTTCTCTCCAAAAGCTCCAGTGTGGTGTATTTCTGCCTGTCTTATTGAAATCAGACTTGAATCTGGCTGGCTGTCTTTTTTCCTGGGTGGTCGACGCTATAGACATTATAGAAATTTGATTTGGATCTAGCTGATGTGACTAGATTAAGATCGTAATTAGTGGCGAGCTGAATGGCGGTGATAACGGCTCGGTCCGGCTCCAGGAGAGAATTAAAACATTTCTAGGACGCGTGTGCGTGTCGTCGGCTGACAGGGTGGGCAGTCCGTGTGTCAGCAAGACACGAATTTCCCCACTAAACATTTCACATCATGTCAGAATGAATACCCGCATCATGTGTAATGGGCGGGTTTAATTTAGAACCTGCGGCTGTTGAAGGATCTTGCTGATTAGTGCACGAGGCTCAATAATGCTTGTAGGAATTCATTAGGAGAAAATCAAATGAAGTCCTGTTAGCCCAAACTGTCAACCAGTGGAACCCATCAGCAAGCCAGTGCATTTGTGCCATTGTAGGAGCACAAACATTTGCTGTTTTTACTTGTGTGTTAAGGAATTCGTGATGGTGGGATGCAGGTGATGTGGTAATAACATGTGACAAAAGTTAATGTGATGGGCGAGATATTAGCGAGCGCTTGTTAGGACAGGCAGTTTTTCTCCGGCTGTGTTTTAGGATAAAATATCTCTTCTCCTGACATTTTTGACTGGAGCCCTCGGGGCGCGAGAGGGGAATGGGACAGGGTAGGTAATTGCACCAGGGTTTTCCCCTACTAAATTAACCTCTGCTCGCAAATTTATTGGCCTGCTGTTTTTGAAAATTATTTAAACTCGCACTGTTTTCTCTTCGACCAGAACTGGCTCTTTTTTTATTAGACCAGAGAGGATGTTAGGAATCGGAGAGGGTCTGGATAATTCATTCTAGACAGGATTTGTTTTTAACTGCTCACCTGTAAAAATATATGATGAGGGGTTGTCACGGCGACCGGGTTAAGTCAATATCTCTGCACGGGTCATGGGAGACGCAGCCAGTATGAAGTGTCATCCCAAAACAGCATATGTTTTACATTGCTATTTGTCACCAGCGTAAAGATATTACATTGTACTCCAGTACTTAGGATAAATACTTTAGGATAAATAATTTGGAATGTAATTGACTTTGATTATTATTGATTCTAACTGCTTAGGTCACGGGCACGAGCTTTATTTCAATTATTTATACATATGATGAATGTCGTAGTATGTTTTTCAACCCACATCGTGTGCTTCAGCGACGGACATTTTACGCAACGTTAGAATCGTGCCGCGCTGTAATTGTCTTTTCCCAGAATTCTCTGCTGTTGGCGCTTCACCGCCGGACACGTGCGATCTGAACGATTGCTTTTTATGGCGCATTAAAAACGATCATGTGAAAATCGGATGTGGAAAATGCGAACACACTTAAAAAGGACATTAAGGCATATTAAGTTCCCTGAACTCGACCTCACTGAACCTCCCTGACAACCCTTTAAATCCAGGTCAGATAAATAATATAATCTCTCCACGTCTTCCGTTCTCCCTTCCTGTACATATTAAACTGCTCTGCGCCCGGAAAGAGTGGAATAATGGTGAGGTGTCCGTTTTGATGGTTCTGTGCTGATATATGTTGGCCGTCCATTGAAGCGAGACCGTTTGAATAAACATTAATCTCAGACAACCCCTAACTCGACAGGAAACTGACAAGCAGCCAGGAGACGTCGAGGAAACGGTCAGCTGATGGTGATTTACGCGCTCTGTGGCATTTTGACCGGCTGATGGCGAGCTATCAGTCAGATACATTTGACTTTTTTCACCCTTACAAGTCTGTAAGTGAGGCCCTGGTTTCTTTCCACTTCTGGTCTTATTTCAGCAGTCGTTTACTTTTGGTAAAGCAAACGTCACCGGTTTAACGCATGGGCCCTTGAGAATGTTGCCTTGTTCTGCCGAGTGAACCACAGGAATTAAATAAAATAAAACCAGGCTTATTCACGAACAACCCCCCTGAAACAAAGGACCCGGTGGTGCCGGCTGTTTGGTAATCAGGAAGTGTTAGCAGGTTAATAACGACGAGCTGATATTAATATGGAAGCGTGTTGTAGTACGCTGACCCTTCAGCACGAGAGTAGCAGTTTCTCATGACAGACTCTGTTGAGTAAGCAACCTGGAGGACAAAGTTACAGTCTGGGAAAGTAAAAGCTTTCCTGAATATAGAAAGTCAATAAACTTGACTTGTGGCGCGTGCGTGCGCTACAGTTATGCTGATGCGGCTGTTTTTAAAGAGTGCGGGCGGCAGGTTCCCTCCAGACGTTTGTAACTAGTCAGATAGCAAAGCATCAATCTCTCCCTCGAAAGTGGCCAGAATTGAACACGACCAGAGGCAGCGCTGAAGAGGACAGCAATTAAATATTCTGTATTTATCTCTCTGAATTCTCAGTAGGCTGCAGGAGTGAAATTGCATATGGACGCGTTCCAAAGTTTTATTAGTGGCACACTCGCTGCTGTGCGGGTTTAACCCCTCTGTTTCCTGCGTGGTCACACTCCGTAGGTGAGGGGATGTTGCAGATTGTTGCTGCCTAAAAAAGAGGGAAACAAGCACTGCTCGTGGTGGAGTGGAACCGCATCCCAGCTGACAAAAGTCTCGATACGGGTCCTCTGTTATCCGGGGACGTTTGGACACGGTTAATTATTCAAGCACTGAAGCAAACCACCTGAGACGCCATCAAAGAACCATCTAGTTTTTTTCCCTTTTGGAGATCTTGTATAAACTCCTTTTGGTCATTTGGGCTATTTAGTTGCAGGTGATTATGACAAAGAGTTCCAGCAAACCAAAATCAAATAATTCTTTAACAAGATGATAAATGTGCAGCCGAGTTCAAACTACTTGTAGCAACTTCGTTAGTAAGTTTTGAAGTTCACGGATTGAATTTGAAAGACATTTGATTTCCTCTATTTCTTTTTTTTGGATGTGGGTGATCAGTTTAAAGTGAGTTTACATCATCAACAGAGCACTTACTGTGGGTTTCACCATCACCGAACTTAATTAGCCGCTGACGAGCGTGCAGCCGACGTCCGCTCTCAATCTGTCATTAACATTTCCAATATTAGCATAAATCTGCAGATTTGAAAATCACTTTGATCACTCGCTCTTATTCTCTCCATTTGCCGTCCTTCTTCCTCTTTCCTCATCTCTCTCATTCCATTAAAGATTGAAACATTTTTTTAAAGCGGGAAAGAGCGAGTTTGAATTATTTCAGAGGAGTTTATTTGTGGCGCCCTCGTAAAAAATGTACTCTTAAGTAACTCGGTGGGTCTTCTCCCTGGCCTTTGATTGAAGAAAATGTGCTGATTAGCAGATTTTGGCCCCAGGCACCCACCCTAGAGGAGCCCAGGGGGTGGTCCCCTCCAAATCCCCTTCCCAATCACCCTGCTGGCAGCCCAAAAGTCCAGCGGTGATCGCAGGTTACTAGCCTTTACATATTAGCATTAGCATGTAACCATGAGCGGGTTTGAATACCCCCTCCTCAGGAGCGTGGTCTGATCTAGAAGTTGATCCTCTGAGAGACGGTCGCTGATAGCTCGCCTGCGCAGGCCCCAGAACTCCCCATCAACACAGGCTGCAGTTTATCACGTGACCTGCCAGGGGCTTTGAGAAAATCCTCACCAGAGGAGCTCAAGAAGCGGTTGCTGAGCCTGCTGGCTGTAAACCGCGGAGCCGCTGTCTGTTCCTGTATGTATGCATGTGTAAAATGTGACCTCCATCAGCACACTGATGAGTTTGAATGAGTTTGAATGAGTTTGACGGTGTGTGTTTTGTGTCTCCTGCTCATGAGAGTTAATATGGGTGTAGGTTAAACCGGGACAGGAATGTGCGTTTGCTTGTTTTTATTTAATAAATCATTATTAATATGGTTCAGCAGTTCATCTTCATTCACTGTTTTATTTGGTGCATCGCAGTGGCATGACAAAATATATAAACATGCTGCTATGGAGAGAGTTTTGTTTCTTTCCAGGAGGGTTTCTGAGCTTTTGCTTTGACAAACTGAGAGCGCAATAATCTTTCATCCAAACCACCATTAGAAAGTCCGACCAAGGACTCAAACAAACAAACTCGAATGACTTGCACATCAGTCGTCTTGCGTTGGAAACTTCGGGGATACAAAAGCAGACAAAGAATCAGACAAGCCCAAGAGTCAGGCCTGTTCAAATCTCACCACTCACATCTAAATACCAGCTGTCCTTCTTTCTCTTCTGTCAGCACATTTTATATCAAAATTAATTTTGCTGGAACGACGTGGCTCTCCGCTTTGCTGGCCTGGAGTCTTCGCATCTTCAGACAGATAGAAGCAGGAGGATAAACGACTCTCTTATAATCAACATTTTGTCCTTAAGCACTTTTCTTAAAAACCAGGTTTTCATTATTTAGAAGGGCCGTGGAGGTGTGACTGAACCTGGATTTCATGCAAAGGTCTGATGGAGTTAGATGAAGCTTACAGAATTGATTTGAGAAGTGTGGAAATTATTCGCTTTGCACAATGTTATCATTTTGTCCTGCGCCCGTGAAAAAGTTTAGCCGTCCGAGCGTGTGCATTTGTGCGGACTGCGAGTGTTCGTTTGAACACCGTGTGAGTTTTAATTTAAAGACGGAAAATTAAGTGCTTTGTAAGTGCAGATGTAGTTGAACAAAATTGTATCGCAATATCAAAGGAAAGTGAACTAGCTAATCTGACTTCAGTGTGAATCCGTCCAGTCTCTCTTGTCCAGCGTTTTTATATGAAGTATTTTCATCTTTATAAGAAAACTCTGGCTAAATGCACATACAGTCATGCACACTTTTAAAGCTCATGTTTTTCCACGTTCTGCATTTTCGTCATATGATGAATATTTCAGAATATTTCAGAATATTTGAAGAGAAGCAAACGCATTTCAGAGCTTAGAAGTCAGTGAAGAGGTCAGTGAATTTAGTTTTAAAGAAACTTCATATCTCTCATCTCAGTTCGATCCGTCGCTGTCGTTTTCTTCCAGGAATGTTAATGGAGAGGGAAAACGAGATGACGGAAATGACTTTGAGGAACGTGTCAGGAAAAGAGGTCATCTCATGGCGGAGGGATGTTAATTCTCTTCTGTTAATGAAATGTATTCTCTTTTACTGTCTGCATGTGTCAGAAGCAGGGATGTGAAACGGAGAAATGAAAGAAGGGGGGCTTCTTTTTTGAGGTCACAGGGTGCGAGGCAAAAGGAAGAGACTGACAATCGTCAGGTGACTATGAGGACTTAGAGGGCAGGTAGACCTACAAAATGAATAACCGTGGACCCAAAACCACGCCATAAGGCTCGATGGTTTGTGATTTGCAAGTTGATAAGACAAGAAGATTAATAAGGGTGCATGATAATGGTTGCTGGCGAGTCGGCTGGGGAGATGGTAATGATTCTGTCCTGCTGTAGAGGCAATTCAGTGTGACGCGGCGGTGAGGAGACGGCAAAAACGCCAGGAAAGAAACACTCATCCCAATTGGCCCTCAGGATATGGAGAGTTTGAAAAATGAGAATACAGTGATCGTTTTAATTAGATATACATTTTTTTAAATATAATTTTGCTGAAATGATGACTTCAATGAGTGCGATGTGCAGCGTTCAGCCGGCTGTAATTCCTGACTGACAGTTTTGTTCATTTGTGAGGTGTTTTTTTCTAATCAAATCATTTCCCTCAGGCATTTAGGAGAGGCACCATAAATGACACTGTGCTGTGATCAGGGCTGTGATACAGTCAAGATATTTGTCTCAAGTCTCACACCTCGACTAAGACATCGTCTGACATTTTACATTAGAGTTTTGTCATGCCCAAATTCTTAAATTAAAGTTGTAAAATTCGTTCTTTGTTGTGATGCCATAGAAGGACCGTTTTTGGTTCCACAAAGAACGCTTAAGTCAAGGGTTCTTAAAAGAACCAATTCTTTCTTTCTTTTTATAATCTATAGAACTTTTTCCGATATTTCAGAGCGGTTCCCTGCTGTTCTTCGGGGGTTCCTGATTCTGCTGCATTCAGACAGAAAACGCAGCAGTAGATTTGCGACTGTTGTTTTGTTGTTGCGAGCGAGCTTATGGTCACATGACAGAAGTGCCTCCAAAAGTGTTGATAAACCACTTAGTGTCTTCAGGCAAACAAATTAAATGTGAAAAACAAGTCGAAATGAGTTCATTCGATGTGTGATGTGGCATGTGTTGAAACCCACGTTCATACGTGTGAAACCGGGGTGAGAGTTTGTTTGGCTCTGCGCTAGTTTTTGTGTGTGTGTGTGAGTTTACGTGTTCAGAAAAAAGGAGCATGCATGACTGCATGGAAACACGAGCGGAGTATCGTCTGAGATTTCCCGATTCCCCGATTTCCGATTTACAAAACAAAGGAAGGTTGCTTCTGCCAACAGAGCCGAGTTCATTTTTTGATTCATGTCGCATTTGCATAGGTCACAATTAAATGAATGAAGTTTGGAAAATATTCTACCATTAAAGTGTCAGTCTCAGCCAGAGGTCACAGTAGCTGTAATGAGTTATTTACTGCTGTTAAGCTCTAATTAAAGGGCCAGCGCAGGGCGAGGGAAAGAGTTAATACAGCTACAGCTCTGATGTTTTTTTTATCTGACACACAGCCAAAGCAGATATCCAGTCTGTTCAAATGAAACCTAACAGAGGTTTTGTTTGCGAGCTCTTGAGTTGCGTTTTTAACCACAGTTTGCCTCCACGTGACTTCATATCATCACCGTCGACACCGTCAGTTATTCGATATGTCGCACAGGTTTTTGACAGTGGTTTTCAGCTAACCCTTTTAGTACGTAAAAACATTTCCATTAAGCAACAAAAACATTATTTTGAAAGCAGCAACATTTTAAATGTCCAGTTGTTTCGATGTATTGTCATAAGAACGTTATTCAAAAGTTTTTTAAGTGTAACATTTCAAAAACGTTCCACTAACTACTTAAGAATAAGTAAGAATAAGTTTTAGATATATATGATATATAAAATTTTAAAGTTTTTGAGGACTTTGAAAGAACGTTATGGCTATCCTATATATGGCTGTGCAGTATAACAGCAGGATTAGCATCTGTCTGAGCGCGATGGTCTGTCAGTTTGACACAAAGCGAGTGAGGCGCATTAGACACGCTCGCATTCCTCCAGTGTTCCGCTCTTTAAGTGGCGCGCTGATGCGCTGATAGCTAGCAGTAAGCAACGTCAATAACGAAGTCAATAGTCATAATCTTCCCTGCCAGAAAATGATGGAACGCGCGTGGCGTACCTGCTAAACATGCCTTCAGTTTTCACTAATAAAATCAAAGGGAACGTTTCTTTTGAAGTAGCAGGAAAAAAGAAACAATCAATAAGCCGACGGTGATAAATATGAATTTGAAACACAGAGTGAATATCTTTCAGATCGGTACGGCGAGAGGACAGAAGCCCATCTGTATGTAAATGTGGCATTGATTATATTTAGGGAAGCTGCTCTTAGTGGACACATCACCTCATCAGTTCAGATCTCAGACTGGCTGCTGTGTAAACCACTGTCAACCCGCCATTATACCAGACACAGTGAGAACCTCAGAGCTCAGTTACACCTCATGTCAGGGCTGTGGCTCGGTGGTTCCTGTACACTGAGCTTTGGTGCCCATCTGGGAGATGCAGGTTCGAATTTTTCCTTCTCCATCCCCTCTCTGTCTCTCTCTCTCTCTTTGTCTAATAATTTTTTTTTCCCAACTGTCTTTAAGAAATTTCCAAAAATAAATTCTCCTTTATGATGATAATTTAATTATTCAATATTTTGGGTCAGGAATGGGGCCGTCGAGGAATCATTTATATTGGGTGGTTAGTGGATTAGGGAGTTGAAGCGCTGTACTCTATTTTTAACAGTATTTTGCTGTTTAGAATTATTTAGCATTTTTGGAGGGAGAGAGAGAGACTGCAAGCGGTTTGAACCCATTTTATAATTCCTTAATCACCATTTTGGCAATCCTCGCATGTGCCGGGTCAATACCATAAATTGAATATTGTATTGTCATGACACGGCCGTGGTGTCAAATCTATTATTGTGATTTGCATAGTCGTCTTCAGTGGAGAGATCCTACAAAAGCTGAAAGACCTAAAGAGCTCATGAGGGAGAAAATGATCCGGCTGAAGCCTCAAACGTGACGTCAGCCCCTAATGAAACCCTTTGACTGAGAGCTCGGCAAACGCTGAAACTCATATCTGACACTTAATGCTTTGCATAAATTAGAAGCT
>JAZGTJ010011680.1:0-16662 GCA_036877575.1 Botia almorhae
CCAGATTCAGTACAGAAGTAGAGGTGACGAATCTTAAAACATGCGAGGAAAGACATTGTTGAGATAAAGTTGAGGAAAGTTTGAACGTTAGTGGTGTGATGGGAATATTCCCACCCTATAAACTGGATTAATGTTAAATTGGAGCATGCAGATATACAGCTACAGTATGTACTGACGGAAAGTCAAACGTATTTCTAAAATATCTTTGAAATCTCAATATGTCTCAGTCTGTTGGTCACATATCTATACATTGGTTGTGTATTTCTCTGTCTTCTGTCATGTATTTCTGCCAAGTAGATTCAAAACATTTACTGCAGGAACGCAGCAAAAATCTGGTTAGAATAATAAAGGCATGTTAAAGGCATGTTTTCCAGCTATTTCTCAATACAAAAATAAAACATACCAATACATAAATAAAAATGTATATGCACCAATAAAACACACTAGTATTAAATAAGAATATTGACCTACATATATATAATTAAACATTTTAAAGCAGGTAAAACATCATGCTGGATTTAGATTTGATTTAGAAAATAGACACAAATTAATCATTGCAATCTGGATAAATTTTATATTGCCAATAAAATATAGAAATCAAATTAGTACTGGACACAATTTAAGCAGGAAATCAGATTTTTCTTTTCACATTTGATCAGTTTGGTTTGGAGCCAATTAGTTTGTCTTCAGCTTAAATGGGCTGGTGGGGGGGGGTTCTAATTAATCAGGGTGCTTCTTACCCGGAAGGGGCATACCAGGGTACCCGGCCATGCCTGGTGGAAGGTAGTGCTGGGGGGGCAGCTGGGGCACCCCCATGGGATGAGGTGGTGTGCCACCCATGCCCATCATGCCCTCAGAAGGACCCTGCATAGGCATGTAGGGTGGGCCATAATTTCCCATCATGCCTTGGGTGAGGAGATAGCACAAAAGATCCATGCATTGATGACATGCAGCGGTCTAAAAAGATCATGCACTACAAAACAACAGTTGTCACAACGACAATATTTACACTTGATCACAAATGATGTCGCTCGTGATCGGGTGTATATATTTAAAATAAGGTTAAAATAAAATAAGCATCTACTGTTTAAGAGGTTAATAAAAATAAAAGGTTGTCATGCAAGTATATAAAGACTGTGGCGATGTTCAAAAACACAAAGAAGGTTCACAACACAAACTATCAGTGAGGCGATCCGTGAAAAGAGCTAAACTAGCATGAATGGTTCCCGCTGCCGGTGTGGGGAAGGGCAGTGACGTGACATGGCTGATGAGTTAAAGTTTAGGTGGTTTGAATGGGTAAGAACTGTGGGAGGTGCCCGGACGCTGCATGGCTCTCTTTCAGAAAGGTTTGGGGCATTTGGCGTTACCTGGCACAGGTGGCATGGCCTGGTTAAGCATCCCCATAGCGCTTGGGGGAGGTACCACCCCCATCATTGTGCCGACTGGGGTACCTGCTCTGGGGGAAGCCTGCTGCTGCTGTAGGACTCGGTCTCTTTCCTGCTGCTCCACCAGTTTTGCTGCTCGTTCTTTAAATAAATAATGGACAAGTGAATTAAAGAGAGCAATTGGTGAGGCCAGAAATATGCTGGAAATATAATGTAGTGCCCTCTCACGGCAAAACCTCGATATTTAGCTTGCATAGCTATTTCTTGTCAGCGTTCTGTACTTGTGTCTGGTTTCTTTTAGGCCTTCTACAACCTCTATGGATCAAGTTATGGACTTACCTTCATATTCTGCCTTCTTGGAAGTTTCCAGGTTTCTCCATTCTGTGCCCACCAGTCGGCTCAGCTCCCCGAAGGAGTAATCAGGGTGACGGGCTTTAATAATGGACCTCACCTCGCTGCTGAACAGAATGTAGCCGCTCATGTTGATCTTACGCTTGGCTCCTTCTTTCTTCGACATACCCTTTATCTTTGGTGTGGACTGCAAATCACAAACAGAGGAATATGTGAGCCTGGTGAGCAAAATAATGAGATTTTAAACTTTATCTTTACATTTTCTGAAGAATTCATCAGTGGTTCTTGTCGGTGCATAACTCACAACACAATGCCAGGTGCTGAGGTATTCTGAACAGATTTTATTTTATGTTGCTATGCAGTTGCTAGGATGTTTTGGTTTGTTGCCTCCTGGCCAAATCAAAACAGCCCAGCTCTAACTCTATATTATATTATGGTCCCTAGATGTGTTATAAGTCTCCCCCTCTGTGCAATTCTATAAAATTGTTTACCCAACTTATCAACACTGACATTATGTCAGTAGCACAAATATTATGATGACTTCAAAATCCTGAATGACCAATTTCTTGGAAGTACCTGTGGTGGTGTATAAGGCATATCTATGTCACTTATTGCAGAAGCTTGACTCTGGGGCATTGAGGGCAACGTTGAAGCTTCTTCATCGTCTTCATCCAGGTCTTCCATATCTTCATCCAGGTCCTCCATGTCTGCAAACTTGGCCTCCAGCTCCTCAATCTTCTTATCCAGCAGAGGAGATGGCTCCTTCTGAGGCACGATGGGTTTTCTGAAAAAACGTTTAGAGTGAGAATCATCGTCTACAACAACGTTCCTCTTCTTGTTCTCCGTTAAGTGCCGATTGCCCTCATGAAAGAAAAGCGTTGAGTTCTACTGCATCAACCGATGGAACGACAGAACAGGAATCAGACGCGCTAAACAAACCTGAAGGACTTGAGTAACCCCAGCGAGCTGATAAATGTATGAACAGTTGATCATGAAGATGAGCTGATCGTTGCTTTAACATCCCCATGTAATCACACAAAAGCCACAACATGAGGTGCACACTGTGGCTGTGTGGTACCGAGATAATAAGGTGAGGAAGTAATGGACACCTGAAATAGAAGATCTCGTCATCTACCACTTTAGCGGAGAGAGAGAAACGTTTGAGGCCTTTAAACTTCTTCATCTGCTTCTCGCTCTCAATGTAGCGACTCTCACACAGGAGAACGTCTTCCTCCGCACACTCGGTCGGTCTGCAGGACAGGAAGTCCTTGAAGGACAAGACCACACACTTCCCTGCCAAAACAGACAAAAGGATTCAAACAGTTAAAGAGGGTTTCTGTATCTGAGACACGAACTGAGAGAGAGGAAGAGAGGAATTCAAATGAAAACGTTCAAGCACGTGTCTGACTAGCTTCAGCATACAATATTTGCTACTGAATTTTCTTTAACTTGGTTATTTTCTCAGTCCAAGCGATCTCATGGACATGACTAGTGAAATACATCAGGGCTCAGTACCTAATATGCAGGTCATAGGACAGGTTTCCTCCAGGTTGCTGAGGAACACTTCACGCTTGTAGAACATCTTGGTCGGCTCGTGTTCCGTCTCCTCAGGGTAGATGAAGATGGGACCGAAAAAGAACGCTGCTCCGTCCCGCACCCACATCTTCTCAACCCTGTCCACATAAACCAGAACATCTCACTTAAAGCTTTAAATGATCAACAGTGTGTGGCCACAGCTGAAGAGTTTAATTGTCATGAACATCAAAATGTCTTTTTTAAGCTGCAATCAGTAACTTTTGCCTGTCTATCACCGTCTCTGTCTGAAACATAAAACTGCAGGTTACTTTTATTTACGTATGTTGAAGTTAAATGAAGACCCAAAAATCAGACCCAACAACTCAAATTATTAATTATTATTATAAACTTGCAGCTGTGAATCGGGGTAAGGTAAGGTGATTGTGCTGTAAACTGATCTATTATGTACTTGTTCAATAGCTGATTTTTGTTCATTTTTAACCCAAAGAAGGATTAACAATTGTGGCTTTAATCAGAACAATACCATATACCATTTTTATGGCTGGCCAATTTTCTCATTTCGTCTGTCAATAACATTCATAATAAGGAATTTGACTATAAAAAAACAATAAAATAAAAAAACATGTTGCCCACCTGCCAATTCGTGGTCGCACCAGCCCATGAGAGCGTATGTAGACGCAGTCGCCCACTTTGAGCCACATATCATTGTAGCAAAGCTGTTCGTAGTACTGACAGCCCAGCTCCCCATTGGCCACTTCGACTTGAACGTCTTCTCGCTCCTGTGTGAGAAAACGTTCCGTGTGAAACAAACGTGTGAAGGAGGCATCCGAAACAAACCAGTCAGTCCCATTTCCTTCTTACTTTCTCGATGAAACCACTCCCATCTCCATCAGGAAGGTCAGCCATTTTGTCCTGGTCACGTTTCGCAGCGCTGACGAACATGGAGGCCACTCTGACCACAGGCAACGGCACCTCTCGAGGGACGAGTTTTACAGAGCTTGACGGCATGGACCATACCTTGATCTTCTTAAAGGTTTTGGTTCTGGCAGTGTACCGAGACTCACAGACGTAGACATCTTCTGCTTTGAAGCCTTCTGGTTGCAGTTTAAAATAGTCCTAAAACAAGAACGGCACATTCTAGTAAGATTTTGAAGATATGCACTCACAATTCTTGAGATATGCACTGAAGATTTAAGAAGAGAATATAAGACCATTTAATTCTGACACAGCAATGTGACTGGAAAAGCACATTTTAAGTTGCTGTTAAATATACCAGCCAATATACTTGCATCTTGCCTAGAAAAAGGCTTAAAGTTACTGTAATGCACAGCCTGTTGTGGATTATTGCTTTATTTGTTAAACCTCTACATTGTCACAGATGGTTGTTACAAGGTTGGTTTATTGTTATTATTCTACTTACAACATTCCAGTTGCCACAGTGACTCGCATTACTCACCTTTACAAACAGCACCACACATTTGCCCATGATCTTGCTGAATGGCATGCGGTTGTAGTAGTCGCTCTTAAACACTTCTTTCTCCAGGAACTTGCGTGTGGCCAGATGGAACGTCTCCCCTGGACGATAAAACCAGCCCCCATACAGCCACTGCTCGCCTGCGGAAACAAACAACCAATTAGCACTGAAGATGAGAAGAGGGGAAACGTTAAAGAACTGCATAACAGGTTCAGCATATTACTGTGTTTGAGTTTAGACGAGCGACCAGGGGAAGGTAATCGCAGCCACTGGATGGACTCGAGAACGATTTCATTTGGTAACAAATGAAGTTAATGAGTTAATTATGATGTAAAATGGCACCTTTACTTGTTTTATATTTGAATTATCACGACAAAACATTCCAAAACAAAGAAAGTCGGAATGATGTCTATAAACAACTAAAAAAACAAAATTAGAATTCACAACAACAAAGACAATGAGGATGTTGCGCACCGGCTTCGTCCTTCCAGAGTTTCTCAATGCAGACGATGTGAGGCTGCAGATTGGCTTCGGCAGGCTGCACATACACACAGTCTCCCACGCTGTAGGTGTTGTTCTCAAAGCTGCAGTCCTGACTGTATGCGCTCTGAGAACCAGATGACCACTGGCTGCCTGCAGGTCCCCCTATTTTGTCGTCTTCTGGAAGAGCTTTTAATCGCAACAGCAAACTACACCTCAGTACATACATGAATGGGATTATTCCACAATAATAGACTGGTACGGAAATTATTGTTATATGTGCAAAAGTAATTCGAACAAATGACTTTACAGATATAAGAGATTGATCAGATTGAAACTGGCTATTAGAAAATGCTTGTGCTGTTATTTATGCGAGTAGTATGCAACGACTGTAAGCAATCTATGGCTGTGACATCTAATACTGTCACTAAAATCTAGATTCATCTGTAATTTTATCAGTAAGTTTCAAAGTGTCACAAAAGCACCAGAGAAACACATGGAGAACAGACCTTTCTTGTCCTCCTCTCGTTTCAGTTGGTCTTCCTCTATTTCCTGAGGCAGTTTCTCTCTCCTCTCTTGCTCCACGTCACCATGCAGATGTTTGGAGGTGTAGCTCAGCGCCGGGGTGAGCAAGATCTCGCCGTTCTTGCACAGCTCATCGCGGATCTTCACGAAGAACTGCTGAAGCTCCACTGAATCCTCAAAGATCTCGGAATCAGTCCTGAAAACACACAGCAGCTGTGACTGACTACCCGACATTTTCGCTCGAAAACGAAGATTTTGATTTCATTTACTCAAAAAAAAAACATATAACCTTTCTTAATTATATAAACAATGACAGAATAATGTCATACTTCAATGCTTACCTGTTGAGGCGCCTAGCTTTCTCCAGCACCTCAAACACATGCTCCTGGAACACATCCAGTCTCCGATAACGCCCGTGATCTACGTTATTGCGAATAATCTCTAAATTAAGAGGCGGGTCTTCAGGGTTACCGGGGTCCACGGCCGGTACCTCTGCCAGTGAGTCACTGTAGCACCGCCCCTCGTCGTCCTGGTGCCCCATCATTGAAACGAAAAGATTCCGAATGAGCTCGCGCACCAGAGGGCCGACTGACACGCCGCCTGGCGCGGTTTCGTCACCTTCCTCTTCATCCTCAATGCGTCGACGGGCATCCAGAAAAGCGCGATGGAGCAACAGAGCATCACGGTATATAAGAGACTCGGGCTCATTGTAGGTGCATGCGTTGTTAAACATAAGGATGAAATCTTCCGCCAGCGAGTCGATGTCTTGGTAGCGACCCTGTACCATGTAGCTGCGTATCCGCTCCATGTCGATGGGGCGCTTTATGGCGGCGTAATAATCAGGCAGCTCGGAACGTGACGGCAGACGCAAAAAAACGGCACTGAGCCGTCGGCCGCGGTTGTCCGTAAAGTTGCGCACGGCTTCATAGATATCTGTGAGCTTTTGCTGAAGTGGTGTGGTCTGGACACGTGCCTTTTTAGGGGACGTTGCAAGTCCACTACGCCCTAGAAAATAAAGTGCTTTTATGAAAAATACATTTGAGATACATTTGAACAAACTGAAGTTACGATATGTTTTTGCATTGAAACGTCCTGTTCTCAACAAGCAGGGGAACATACGAAGCTTGAGTTTCGGAGACCCCACATCATCCTCCTCAGGAGCGGGACCGAGCTCCTTCTGTTTTTCTTTCACAATCTTCTCCAAAACGTTTGCGTCATTGTAAACCTGCAAGTAAAAATAATGACCCTTTAAATTTTAGGGAAAGCTCCGCTCACTTACACCGTAGACAAAGAGGGGCTCTGAGATTCTGCTAAACTTCCACAAAACGAAATCACACAGGTTTGAAACAACATGAGGTCAAGTAAATTTCCGGCATTCACCTGAGACCCCTCCTCATTATAATGGCGGGCGTTGCGAAACATCAGCTTCATGTCGTTCATAAGCGCGTCCTCGTTGTTATAGCGCTCGGTGCGGATGTTGTGCTCGATGGTCCGCAGGTCCATGGGTTCTTGGATGATTTTGTAGTAGTCTGGATACTCTTTCTTCGAGGGCTTCACCATAAAGAGGTCACAGAGGCGTCGTCCTGTGCCAGGTTCCCTCGCGTCAGTCACAGCTGCATACAGCGCCTTCATTCGGTTCTTCTTGGTATTCTTCTTATGACTGGAAGAACCAGAACATACAAAGAGTGGGAATGGAAAAAGCGCTGGATGAAATGTACCGTTTGTAACATGATACAGAAATGTAAACAATTTTTTTTCAGGCTTCAAAAAAAAAAAAAAAAATCACCTCTTTCTTTTACCACTTCCTGGGTCAGAAGCTGCGTTTGAGACCTCGCCTTCATCCTCGTCCCGAACCTCTTTTCTCTTCTGCTAAAAGACACGTTCACCAAGAACATCACTAAACAACCAAGCACTTCTTTCTATAGTCTTTTAATGTGGGGTGTCTTGACGCAGACCACATCTTCTATATCAGAGAGCTTTAGATTCACCTGCACTATCTGCTGCAGTCTTTGAGCACGTTTGTATATGGTGGAGTTGGGCATGTTGTAGCGTTTGGCATTCTCAAACATGAGCGTCAGGTCACTCTCCATCTGCTCCGCTCCCTCATATTCCCCATTCCTCATTTTATCTCTGGAAAAACACGAAAAGTGAAGTGCCATGTATGGTGACCCATACTCAGAATTTGTCTTCTGCATTTAACACTGCAATCCGTGGTGCCTTGCTCAAGGGCACATAAGTTGTTTCCCGCTGGCACTGAGAATCGAACCTGTGACCTTCTCATTACAAGTCTGACTTTCGAGTCAGAGAGGGGTATTCTGGGATATCTGTACCTGATTTGCTGCAGGGAGATGGGGTTTTTGATTTGTTGGTAGTAATCAGGGTATTCCCGGCGCGAGGGCAGCTGATGGAACGGTTCGGAGAGAAGCTGCCCCTGAACGCCTCGGGCGCCGCGCACAGCCTGGTACAACTGCAGAACTGGGTCACCTGAACTGAGACCACACTCGCCCTCTGTTTCTGCTCCATCATACCGCACGGAGCCTGAAAGCAGGACGAACGGAAGCATAAAGTCAGAAAACATGCAGTTGTAAACTGACAGATTGAGAAAAACTGATTAACTGTCTGCTGCAGCACTGAGTGCATTTACCTGCATGACATTATGTTCTTTAAGACCTTATGGAATTAGTTTATACCTTTAGTTTACATCTAAGCCAGCGCAATCTATATGTTGGTACATATAGAGTTATAGAGTTTTTACAAGCTGTGTTTTGATAGTTTTCCAAACGGTTACCTGAGAGCAGTGAGTCTTCATCACTTTCAGATCCCGCCTGAAGAGCCATGGTGATGGCAGACAGCCGGTCTCCCTGAGCAGACCTCCGGTTTCTAAACACACATGGATGCGTTTAAGACGTTTAAAAGATGTTTTAATGCAACCAATGAAAGATCAGAGGAGTTACCTGATGCGGAGACTGGATTTGGTGGGTTCAGTCTGCTCGATCTCTGCTTTTCTCTGGGCAAAGACCTTCTTAATTGCGTTTGCATCCTTAAGATAAAAATGCGACATTACTGAGAGCTACAGTGTAAATATTTATGATGACTACTACAAATAATGAATCAATCATTTCGAAGCAATACAAAGTGTAGCCACCTTGAAAACCTGTGAACCTGGCTCGTTGTAGGTTTTGGCGTTTTTTGTCAACAGATCAATGTCTTTCGCCATGGCACTGATAGATTTGTAATGGCCCGCCTATAAAGTGTTCATCATATTATTTAATGTAATTATGCCACGTGTTGTAATAACAACCTCTTGCAATCATTAAAATAATAATTTCCATAAAATTTACTATTATACACTTATATTGTTGTAATCTACTAATAATTCCCACACACACCTGTATTTTTTGGGCCACATTGCGTAGATCTATCGGTTCCTTTATGACAGCATAGTAGTCTGGGTAATGCTGAACAAAGAAGAAAATTCAGTGAATGTAAACAAGTTGTGATGACAGTAATAAACTGAGCTGAAAGGTTACCGACATGAAACAGGTGTACGGAGCTATAAATTCAATCCTTACCAGTTTGGAGGGAAGTTTCTGGAAGAGCTCACTAACAGGCCTTCCTGAAGAATCAGTGCATGACACGATGGCCTCCAAAAGCTGTTCTAATATGGCTTTCAGATAGCTTGGTGATGTCTGAGCAGCACATATATACAAGGAAAAATAAGAGCACAAAACTATATTTAGTTGGATACATAAAGAAAGACACACTATAAACCCGCAAACAGACAGGAAATGTTTAGGTGAAACATGTTGTTGTGTTTTTACCTCCTCCTCCATGGAAGCGCTGGGGTTCTCCGCTTCTTCGCCTTCATCATCATCCTCTGCCTCCTCTCCATCGCCTCCTTGTAGCAGTTCATTCTTCATGGATAGGAAGACATTCAAAAGCCTGCAGGCAGCTCTATACTCTGCACTGTCAGCCTGTTGTAGGAGTTAAACAGGTGGGTTATAGTTTGTAGAAAACGATTCACAAATTACATAATCAGTAACCTAAAACAATGAATAGACTGAGCTGATTGAGACAAATACCGAAATATATCTGATTTTCTGAATGAGAGAAATTAAATGTGTACGTGCAAATGCTAACTTACCTGATAGTATGATTTGGCATTGTTGATAAGCAGGTGAAAGTCAGCCGAGAATTGTTCTACATCCTGGTATTCCTCTGCCCTCAGCTTCTGCTGGATCTTCATCATGTCTATGGGCTGGCTAACCACCTCATAATAGTCTGGCTGGTTTCTAGACAGGAAAGAGAAGATGTGGTATGAATCGGTGAACTTACTTTGGCTTACTTTGTGACATTTAAAACAGCCAGCATTTTAAATGATCTTTCCCCAAAACATTATATCAAGAAACAGAAACTACAAGTCAAATGTTTGGATACACTTGACTAAAGTTTTACATACTCTTCAAAACCGCTTGAACAAGTAATTGTTTCCAAACTTCTGACCAGTAGTGTTCAATCAAAGACAAAGTATATACTTGTACCTCCTCTTTGGTGCCCGAACAAACAGTTCACAGATCTGTCTGCCCTGGTCATCCTTGTAATCTCTGACAGTGTTGTACAATTCATGGCACACAGCAATCTGAAGATTAAAAGCATCAGTCAACTTTCTGTGAAGATCAGTCATTTTACTGGTTTTCTGGAAAAAGTTTACTGGAAGTCACATGCAATAAGCTACTGAGTATAGAACTACACTATAAACCAGGCGCTAAAGGAGGCCCTCTAAAGCCCAAGCTCTCACTTGATCGACAGCAGGGGCAGTAGCAGCTCTCCTCCTCTTCCATCCGCTGACAGGGGTGGATGAGGTAGCATCATCAAAGTCACCTCCACTGGCGCTGCTGGAGGGAGAGGTGGCCCGCCTTCTCTTGGACCCCATTGAAACGGTACCTGTTGATGATCAACACAAAAACCGTGATACATAAGGCTTTACAAAAATAAGGTGTAGCGAAATGTTTACAGGGTCAGACTCGTCATTAAAATAAACTGTCTGACACCGGTTGTCACAGCAACATATAAACACCAGCTTAATACATCAACCAGCTGCAGATGTTGACGCCTGTAGATCGTGACGGTTGTTTCGTTGTAATAAACGTTAAGAAAATCCACAGAACCGATAATGCACAAACCAGTTTGCATAATAAAAACCGCATTTGACCCGCTCACTGTACAAACTTTGCAAATTGTCTACCTCTAACTCATTTATATATACTTTTTAAACGTGTGCTAATCCAGCTCATGCTCTGAAATAAACTCATACCCGAGCTAACAGCTTTTGCGTTTCGTTTTGGGTTATCCAAGAAAATAACCAAACGCTAACATTAGGGGAACGTTCTGTGTTTGCTGGGAACGCTGCGGGTTGCTACAATCTTATTAACGCTGGTTGCAATGTATAGAAACATACAGCTAGCCTGACTGCTAACCTTCCGGTAAACAACAGCCAATCCACGCGCCGTGCTTTAGTCAAACAAAAGAGCGCTCGTCTCTGGAAAGCGCACTTCAGTTTATTCAATTAAGCCTATTGAGGCGATAAACGTATTTGGAGACAAAAAGCTGATTAAATACGCGTTCTTACCCGTATTAAAATCGCGACTTTCTTGAAGTAACTGCCCAATAAACCCCAGTTACAATGGAGCCACAACTGATAACCTAGCGAGAAACGTTAACGGCTAACGAACACTAAAGTCCCGCCCCCTTCGTCTACGAAACCGACGTAGCATAGAAATCTGACTCCCCGTGACATTATCACCCCCCTGTTCCCCCTACCACGGTTAGAATTAGGAGGTGTGGGGCGGGTCTTACAGACAAACACCAATCACGTAGCAGTCTTCCCAGTGTGTGACCCAATCAGAGGCATGGGAGTCGTGATCTCACGGGGAGTTGATTTTCGGTACACCGGAAGCGCATTTGATACAGCCCCGCCCCTGTTTCAAGCCTTCTTAAGCAAGTGTGGGTCGGTGCAAAAATCGTCGTAACGCTGATCATTTATTTAGGTATAAAAGCTCGATTTCCCGTTTATTTTGCGGAAGTTAATGTCTAAAATCTTTTTTATTCGATAGTAATTTTCTGTTTATATTTGATTTAATTATAATTGGTTGTCATTATATTAATATTATATTCAGTTTTTTAACATGGACATACAATTGATATCAAAACATATTTGGAGACAATATCTGAAAATAAAAAACTTTAAGCAATAGGTGTTTTCAGCCATAGCGAACGTGTGCTGTCATTGGTCAGTTTTCTTGTCAGTAAGCGATTAATATAGATTACTATTACTATTATTAATATTGATTGTTATAACACCGTGTATTACATATACCCCAATATTATAGTATAAATCTAATTTAGTGATGAAATGAGGCTTAACGCGAGGGTGGTTCGTCACGGTTTGGCTGTGAATCTTCGGAAGAGCTGTCTGTCCATCAAGTTTTTACAAAGTTTTTGTATTATATTACTATGCACATTTGTGGCATATTGTGAACAGGGTCGCTGGGTTGTCAGCTTAAAACAACTTCTGTGGGTACGTGCAATACTTGTTAAGGAGTTAAAGCATGATTGTTTCAAACAATTAAAAGAAACCTGACGATTTCCAACGCATTATACATAAAACAAGTAATGACAGGAAATGCACAACATCACAACAACAAGATAAAATAAGACCCATGATAAATATATATATATAAATTAACTTTTAATATAGCATTATGAAGAGCAACAAGTGAAAAATACAATGCTATACAACCAAAATACAACGCGTAACACCTTAGTAGCCAATCAGCAATAGGGGCGTATACGATCATAATGAGGGAGGAGTGAGAGAGAGCAAACAGGACATTTGTGTAAGGACTGTAGAATGAGAGATGGCTCATAAACCAAAACGGAAAAGGAGCGATGAATATAACTGTAAAAAGAAGAGTTATGATCAGGCAAGAGCGAGGACACGCATTAATATCGGAGATGCTTTCCAGCGCTGGAGGGACGTCAGAGAACGGGAAGGCCTGAAGACAGACGCCGAGGTTGCTTTGATCCTGCTGGATACGTGAGTTACATTGCTTTTGCAGTTTCTCCGAAATATCAGAATCAGAAAACTTTATTGATCCCGCAGGAAATTGCTTATGTATGATATGTCGTAATGCTATTATTACAGTAGTAATAGTAGTAAAGGAACAGTTTCAAGTGTCATTTTATCTGGAGCTGGTGTCATGTTCAGCAACATCGAAGTCTTGCTCATCTTCGCTTGTTTGTTTATTTGGGTTATTATTTTGCATGGCCTCAGCTATGGTAAAACACATGTATTTCTATGCCTGTCACGCATGTTCGTTGTTTTGAGGGCGGAGCAGTGAAGGGAGGGTGTTTGTCCTCCGGGAGGGGGTGTGTTTGTTTGGGTGTCAGAAAACGTTTACTGCACCTTAAATTGTATAACTTAGACCGCCTTTAACGTTAAGTATGCAAATGTATGTTTTAAAAGGACGTTAAAAGAAGTTAAGTTGGTGTTGTGTGCAGAAATAATTGGGATCGAGAAGTTTACTGCCCCCTGTGCTTGAAGCCCCAGACCAAAATCACAGTTCATTTAAGAAAAGCGTGCATGAAGGATGCGGATGGCGAAGACATCGAGCAAGAAGCGCTGAGGGCCAAAGAACTGCAGATGAAGTGGTCAAAAGAGGGAAGAATCATTGACATGGCCGAGGTGAAGGAAATCCTGAGGAACGACCCGTCGTGTGATGACTTGGCCGAGTATTTCGAGAGAAAAGGATTTTTTATAACACATCGCGACAGGTAAAAGTGATTTGCCCAGTTTATTAAATAAACCGTGTAATGCAGCTTCTGTCTTATACTTTTGACTCTTTTCTGCTTTTATGTTTTTCCAACAATGTGTTTTGAATTCATACACGATCACAGCTGTTGTTATTTTGTATGTTTCCATAGAAGCAGCGAGAAAAAGGATATTTTTGCTAAGGTGCTTGCTAAGGCTAAGGTGGAAATGGACTGTATTTTTAAAGAGATTGTGGAGAAAAAAAATGTTCCTGAAAAGGACCGGACGGCCTTCCGCCATTACTGTGTGGCAACACTAATGTGGATGCACAACCAAACTTGTAGGAACATTATTGATTTCAAGGTAAGCCAGTGTTTCTAAACTTTGCATTTTATGCTTGACTAAACTTTTAGTTGTTGTAGTAAATGACAAAAGATTATAGATTTAAAATGTATAACAGCTTTTGCACATGGTGAGGCTGACAAATCTGTGGGTTTTGTGCTCCCGTTTGATTATTTGCGCAGGTACAGGATTGGATAAACAGAAAAAAGGAAGGAGACAAAGTCCTCATACGGTTCTCTGAAAGAAACACTGTGGAACTCAGTGAGCGAGAAGAGGCAGTAAGCTGATCACATACACCAGTTGTTAGTAGTAACCAATGAACAGCAAGTATGTTAGTTGAAATATGTCTGCTTTGCCAGTGCTTTGACTGTTACTTCTGTAACATACGACCTGGATATTTAAAGAAAAGCAACAACAAGCAGCATCAGGAGAATTTTTTCTTGGGAATAATGGGAGATCCACTTAAAAATCCTGCTGTGGATACGGAACGCCTGCGGAACAGGTGAGCGTTTCCACGTGTGAACGCGACGCCTATCGTAATTCATAATAGGCCTCTTGTCTTACCTGCACTTCTTCTTAATGGGAACAGATATGTGACGAGGATACTGGAGAAAACATCCACACCAGTTATAATGCCAAAAGAATGTGTAACGCACTACAACACGCCTGTAAGCTTGTGGATGACCTTTCAGAAACAGTTCCCAATTGCGGTGCATGCAAACCCTGCTACACAACAGCAGCATGTACTGGGTAAGATCTTCTTGTTTCTAATCACACTGTTTATAAAGCACTGACACTGTGTCAGTGGCACAACAGCTTCGTGAGTGCTTTCATGGACTATTTTTTCCAGGCCAATTTACTGGGAAGACCACGTGGGCCAGTAATGTCCCAGCCGTGAATGATGTTCTGCTGGCGTGGGTTCCCACTGTCCAGCCGGCTCCTACACGGATTGAATGTGATGTGGCCACAGTGAATTCGGGCACTGAGCAGGAGAGGACCACGCCGGTCGTTCAAAAAGAGAAAGGTGCGTAAACATGAGGACTTTGCAGGACCCTTGAATAGTGAATCAGTGTGTTTGCTCAAAAGCACGTTTGTTTACTTTTCAGAGTTTGAAATGGATCTGTCCACAATGCGTTCATTGAGAGAGCAGAGAGACACCGAGCTAGTGATTAAAGAGGAGGGCGAGTAAACATACAGTGCCGTTCAAAAGTTTAGAGTCACTTGAAATCATTTTCATGATCATAAAAACCTTTCATCCCAAAATGTGTGTGTGAACCTTTGAAATTAAAATTGTTCACCAAAACGTAAGCGTACCAACATATTAATTTATTTCATTACAAAACTAAAACTTTAAAAAGAAACTTTCAAACTTTTGAAAGACTGAGCAAATAAGATGAATAAGATAAAGCCACCTTTATTATTCAAAATGCTTAATGTTTTGTTTTAATTGTTTAATTTTAATTGTTTAAATGTTTGTTGCTTTACCCTCGTGCAGAAGTTGAAGGGCATCTGTCCACAATAAACTCAGTTGCCGTGCAGCAGATGGGAACAGAGCTGGTCATTAAAAAAGAGGAAGGTGCGTGAACATATTTGAACTTCAGTCTTTAAATACTGAGAGAAAGTGTCTGTTAAGAAGCGTGTTTCTTTAATTCTGTACAGAGCTGGAAATGGATCAGTGTACAATGAACTCAGTCGCAGAGCAGCAGCGGATCGAGTCGGCTGTTAACAAAGAGGAAGGTGTGTAAATGTGTTTTGACTGCACGGTCTTTAAATAGTTTGAGAACCGTGATTAAAAGTGTTTCACACAAAGTCCAGTATGAGAGAGTGCATCACTAAAGTAAAGGCCAGCAGCTCTGTGGTCTAAGATTGATCATAGACCATCACAAATAACTTGGCACCATGGCCCTCTTTCAGATTATGAAGCCTTTATTGACTTTGTGTATGTAGCCATCAGTCAATAAAGGCTTTTTAATCTAAACGAGTGGCAAGTTTTTTGTTTAAGTCAAGTGTTTGTTTAAAAGTATGTTTCTTTCCTTTTGTATAGAGACTGTCATCGCCATGGAGATCACCAGGAACCTGGTTGGGTGTGACTGCCACGTCGAAGAGGTTCCCAAACCAGAAGAGATGAATTTCACATCCAGTGTCCAAGTGTCTTCTTCAAGAGCAACGGAGGCAACCACTCAGTCAAGAGAACATTTGAAGAGCATGAACCATTCTCATAAGAACAGAGACGTTAAATGGTATTAGACTTCTCTTCAGCTTTGCATTCGGTTGAATGTGGAGTCTGTGTGAGACAGGTGTTTGAAGAAGACCACTCGGGGTGATGCAGAGATCTCAGTCATGTGACACGTGTATATAACATAAATAAAGATTCTATTTATCTGTTTAGTAAATATCGTTCTTGAGAAATGACCAGGACCTGCATGACATGCATGACCTAAAAACAAAAATATACTCAAACCCCACTACGTTTCCACATTTATGCATTTGCTTTTCTTTTTGTTATTCTTTTTTTATATTTATCTTTTTAAATTAAGCAGCATACAGTACATTTAAGCTGTACATTTGATGTGTGTATGTTCTCTTGTAATCGAACCCGCAACCTTTGTGCTGCTAATGCAATGTACGTGGTCGGGTCTTTAAAGTTTGTTGTGGACAGGGTGGCTTAACCAATCATAATCAAGGACTGGAAATGTCAGTTTTATAAAATAATAATAGTTAAATAATAATAATTAAAGTACAGAAAAAGCATGAAAGTT
>JAZGTJ010011681.1:0-15348 GCA_036877575.1 Botia almorhae
GGTTTACAAAAGTTTGTAGTTTTACAATGCACAATATTGAAGTGATGCAGGCCATTAAATTCATGTTCTTTGATATTAATGGTAGTTGGCAGAAAATTAAACGTATCGCTTATTAGTGATGTTTTAAAAACAATAAAGATGGAAATGAGTGGTGATTGAGTTGTGATGTGACTACAGTTATGTATGTGAGCCTATAAACTCATTTTTGACATTTTATACTGCTTAAGTTTGATGTAGAAAATGCGTCCACAACGACTACATTTGACCTACAGTTAGCCCTTATACAGAGGTCCTGTGGACGTCAATACTGGACGTTCGGTAGACGTTGAAAAAAAGATGTCATCTGGCGTCACAGTCTGCACCTTCAGGGGACTGAAATTGGACGTTCAAAAACAACGTACAAAAGACGTCGTTTGGACGTGTCTTTGCGCAGTGGGTATACGTCAAATGAATTGGTGGGTTAACACTGTACCATTTTGCATGTTCAAATAATTGTACTAAAAGTACATTTTAATGTACTCACTATGACTTATTACAGATTGAATTTTTCAATCACAGCGTTAATTACCAAGTGTAATATTAACTGTATAGTTTCATGAGCATTACTCACACAATACACAGAACCTGCTGTAAAAGGTAATTACACCAGTACTTCTGCACTTCTGTGTTGCCATGGTTTCTATGGAAGTACAAGTGGAAACCTGGCATAACGTGGATATTACGTAATTGACCTATGACAAGTAACCTTGGACAGTGCACTATTGAAAAATTGCAAATTTCTCAGGATTTACAAACACTTGGAAACATTTGTCATAATGTAAGTACACAACTGAAAAAAATATCTAATACTGTGCAAGTAGTTTTTGGATACTTTAATTCAAAAAGCTTACATATTGTGCCTTTAAGTAAATGACAAAATTGTTTTTAATCATTAATCCCAAGACAATTTGTTTTTGACAAAATATTTTGTCCTCAAGCTATGATCTGAGATAATGAAAGTGAGGTTTTATTAAAAATAATCTTAATTTCTGCTTTATTACAATCACATTGAATTTGCACTCTTTTTGTCACTATGCCCGATTTCATAACAGCAAAGGATGATGGGCAGAAAACCACACATAGCTTTAAATTACTGCTAGATTCGAGTCATTGCCAGCTGTTCCAATGTGAACATCACAAACATTGGTGAGACCTAAACACTTTTCTACCTTGTCAATAAAGAGTTTCACTATGATGTAAAAATGCCAGTGCTTTGAACAAGTACAAATCACGGATGACTTATTTGGATGCCCATATTTCACTGCAGAAACACAATTATTTCCACTTCATCGTTAAGAGGCAACGGGGTTCTGTTCAGACAAAATAAGCCAACATTTAGACAATTCAAACAAAAAGATCTTCCATATAGACCATTAGTGAGCTGCAGTTGAATGTTAATGTTGTTAGTAAAGGTAAGCACTATAGCTGATGGTTTGGATAAAGTGGACTTTTGTAATTTGGCAGCAGTCAATGATACTGGCGTCGGCTACAGTTTCCATACAGCTCACTGAAATGCTAATCCACCCTTGTAGTGTTAACTCCCACGCCTTGATTGCCATTTCTTCTGCTGAGATTCAGACTGGGAAATCCATTAATGTAATCCTAGTCCTCCTTAATGTTGAAACCAAGGCCATATTTTGGGAACGGCCTGCCTGGTCACTTCCATGAATGATGCAAGTGATTTTTCCAATAGAAAACTAAAGGTGATTCATTGGTAAACTTTGCTTTTGACTCCACCCTGCTATCTTTGACTACAAAGAGACTGGCACCTTCTTGTGCCCATAAAATGACAAAAAAGACAAATGACAAAAGCAAATGGTCTTTTACACTTAATTATAGCTTTGTTGTCAGGTACCAAAAATGAAAACTATCATGGCAGGTACCTCAGAGATGTTTTTTTGTTCAGTACAAAGTCTTGCTTATTAAAGTGTGTGCAATGTGTTAAGATCATTGCTTTCTGGGCTGTAAAGATCCGGCAAACAGGGTCACAAGCATTTATTTTCCAGAACTATTAGTCATGATTATAAGTTGTAGTATATCTAGTTATTAGTGTTTGATTACATTTACACCAACGAGCCAAGTCTACAAAGCTACATTTACAAGTGGAAATTGTATTCTGCTGCTAAAGACAAGATGAACAGGAGAAGTTTTTTTTTAATATATATAGGAAAGAATATCAGAGCATTAGGGATTAGTCAAGTGTCTGTGTACACATCAACTCATCCCTTCTTACTGGCTCCTTCCCCACCACATTTAAGCAAGCCCTGGTTACGCCACTGCTCAAAAAGCCCACGGTCGAGACTTCTATTGCTAACAACTACAGATCTATCCTGTTCATAGCGAAAACACTCAAACAAGCTGTTTTCAACCAGACATCATCTTTCCTCTTAAAGAACAACAGGTTTGTCAACATGCAGTCTTGCTTCAAGACCGACCACTCCACTGAGACACCGAAGCCTTGAGAACAGCAAAGGTCCAAAAAGTCCAAATCCTCCGTACTAATGCTACTACATCTGTTTGCAGCCTTTGACATGGTCAATCACCAAATACTTCTTAACACTCTGTCCTCACTGGGGATCCAAAGAACTGCACTCCAATGGCTTCAGTCCTAGCTCTCTGATAGATCCTTCAGGGTGTCATGGAGGGGTGAGGTGTCCTAACCACATCATATGTTCAAAGGGATCCCTCAAGGATCTTGGACCCCATCTTTTTTTTCATCTACACAACATCATTAGGTCCTATTTTACAAACACATGGCTTCTCTTATCACTGCTATGCTGATGACACCCAGGTTTTTGTTTTTTTCCTTCCACCCTGATGACCACACAGTAACGGCACCACACAACACCATCTACAACTCAACCTAGCCAAAACGTAACTTCTTGAACGTCTTTCCAGCTCACCCTACTGCCACACACAACTTCACAGTCCAACAAGGACAGCCAGAAACCTTGGGGTTAAAAAAGCCCATGTCACACCTCTCCTAATTTCTCTACACCAGTTGCCGCAGGCATCAAATTGAAATCTTTAATCCTCACATTCAAAACCATCACTGACTCTGCACCAGCTTACCTTAACAAACTCATACACATCTACACCCCTTCTAGATCCCTACGGTCAGCAAATGAACGTTGCTTTGTAATACCCCTTTCTAAAGGCACACAGTCACTTGCTCACAGGTTCATCTTCATCATCTCTAGCTGGTGAAATGATCTTCCAAACTCTGTTTGGTCTGCTGCATCCCTCACTACATTCAAGAACCAGCTAAAAACCTGCCTATTTCATGAATACCTCACACAAGTATGAATAATTATATAAAAAAAACAAAAACTACTAACCCTTTCAACTCTCTCCCTACTGGTATAGCCTCTATCAAGCAACGAAATGCTGAAATCTTGGTAAAAGTGTAACTGCGCATGGCAGATGTTATTTCCTCTTGTGATTTTCGCTTCATTTTGCTTCATGTGATTTTCGCTTTATTGTTTTCCTCACCTTGTAAGTCGATTTGGATAAAAGCGTCTGCTAAATGTCCAAATGTAAATGTACAGTACTGTGCAAAAGTTTGCTTTTAGAAATATAAATAATGATTGTTTATTTTTGTCAATTTACAAAATGCAAAGTGAGCGAACAAAAGAAAAATCAAATCAATATTTGGTGTTACTACCTTTTGCCTTCAAACCAGCATCTATTCTTATACACTTTTTGTAGGATTATAGTCAGGTGTATGATCAACCAATTATACCAAACAGGTGCTAATGATCATCAATGTCACACGTAGGTTGAAACCCAGTCATGAACTGAAATAGAAACAGCTGTGTAGGAGGCTTAAAACTGGGTGAAGAACAGCCAAACGTATACATTGACAATATTCTTACCTATTCTGAGTCCTTGGAGGAACACATTAAACATGTTCACTCAGTCCTAAATCGATTAATTGAGAACAATCTCTATGTTAAAGGGAAGAAACGTGAATTCCACACCACCGATGCCACATTTCTTGGTTATGTGATCAGCCATGAGGGAGTCAGTCACATTGCTACACCGTTTTCTAGGTTTTGCCAACTTTTACTGATGATTCATCAGAGGTTACAACTCAGTAGGATTTCCTGTAACCTCCCTTATCAAATGCCAGTCTAGTAAACTGGTCTGGAATGATGCAACGCTCAGGGAATTCTCAGAACTTAAGACCCATTTTACTACTGCCCCGGGATCTGCCCCTTCGCCTTCCCTGCAAGAAACTCAGTCCTAGGTACGTTGGTCCTTTCAAAATTCTTAGACGAATTATTCCTGTTTCAGCTTGCCTTGCATTACCTAACACTTATCGTATCTCTCCCACTTTTCACATTTCTCTGCTCAAGCCTGCTGGCACGCCGGTTGGAGGCCCCAATTGAACAGGACCCTCCTATCCTGAGAGATGGCGAGGAGGCTTATCGAGTGGATCAACTCCTCGATTCCAGATGTCGGGGTGGCAGGATCCAGTATCTGGTTGATTGGATCCCAAAGGAAGACCCCGTCATCATCTTCCTCCTTGCGTCATGAGGTATTTAACCCTTGCCTGTTTGTGGATTACTCTGTTGAATAAACTGCTGCATATGGATCTCACTGTCCCAGTGTTGTTGTTACAATTACAGGGATATCTGTTAAAAATTTTAAACATAACTACTAAAATGCTATCTGTCAAATTCATCTTTAATGTTGGTTTTTTTTCTCTTTTTATGGTCTATGAATCACGCCTAAAATACGAGTATAGAGAGACAGAAAAACAGTTTGTAACCATTGTGGCTGTTAAGGCAAAATGTTAAACAGGTGCAATACCACCACCTACTACTGTATGTTGGAATAGCACTGATTTTTTAAAGATTTTATTAGATGTGTAGATACTCTTCAGCAAAATCCTATTAATAAGTATGTTTGGAAAACAAAATTATGAAATTTGGAAAATAACTTAAATTTAAATTTTTTTGTAAATAGAAACTGAAAGGCGAGCAAAAGAGCCGAGTGGAAACATCATTCTGCAGCTACTGCGTGGGCTGCTTTGTGCAGTGAGCTCACGAGGGGAAAGGCATGGCCTGAATTCCCAGACAAACATAAACCTAATACTCACTTAGGGAGAGGAAACAGGAAATAAAGCACTGCTTTGCCCAGGCAAGCCTAAGCAGTTTAAGTAGTCAGGAGGCACATCGCTTGAGTTCTTTCATCTAAAAACACTTGTAGTTTTTTTTTAGCATAAAAAATCACCTTTGGGTCAACGAGGGCCTGTTGGGTCCCCTGGTAAGTGACCTTCTGTGTAAATAATGACTAGCATTTGCTAATCTAACATCAAATAATAACAAATGTGTTAGTATTGGCATTTGGCAACATGTCAACAAAAATTGTTACATTTTGAAGATAAATATATATATGAACATAAAAGCAAGCATTTTGTATGTGTATTTTAAAATTATAGATCAAAATATATATTTTCAAAAATGGTGTCCTCAGGTTATGCCTCAATACTGTAATCATAATAGTCCTGTATTATAAAATTTAAAAAAAAAAATTCTACTTTTTGCAAGAGACATTTAATATTTTCAACCCTGTTAGCATAATTTCATATTGTTTTTAGTTTTATAGTTTCTTATTTCATTTAGTAATTATTGTAGAATAAAAGCACCTGACTAAACATTTTCCCTTAAAACTTACCTTAAAATGGCACACTGTTTTTTCTTAACACAAAAAGCCAATCACACATTTCTGCACCTTTAAAAATCATCTTTGTAAAATTGGAAAAGGCAGAGTGACCCTGTCTGTACTTTTCTAAAAATCGTGTTAAACATATAATGATCAGGCAAATTAGGGGCCATAACAACCCTGAGATTGCTGCACCATCACACTAAACTTGAATGTAGGGTCTCTATGAAAACTACATTGGTATACAGCAGATTGGGGGGAAAATGCATCCAGATGTTATCTTCATAAAGGGCCAAAGACAGAAAGAAAAATGAGGCTGACAGATTTTTCCTTCAGCCCTGTGGGCCACACATGTGCAGCACGAGAAGGATTAGCTCAGATTTTTTTTCTCCTTTGTTTTCTCCACTTCTTTTGCTCCTGAATCACAATGCATAAAAACCCTGCATATAGGGGGGCTAACTGTAGTTTATTTAAATGCCCCTCCCTATTCATGCCAGATCATGTTGACTGTTCTGTTGAGTGGGGCGGCTTTGGCCAAATTTCTCATTATCTGGGCATATAAAGCAAGGCCCTGTCCAATATAGACCCAAGCATCCAGACAGGAAGAAAAAGAGTAGGCTGTCTTGAGAATTCCGGCTTTGTTTTCCTTTTCCATGAGTGTTAAACACTGTGCAAACTCAAGCACACTCAAATGATTGGGCCAAACGTATTTTGTGGCCAGCGTCCAATCCTGTCTGTAGGGAACAATCAGTAAGGAAGTCTCACCTGAACTGCAGTGAGGTCATTTGTCTGGCAAACTACATGACAACAAACCTTGAAGTAGATTTTTAGGATGTATGGAGAAGTGCTTTTCTTTTCTTTAAAATGCTGGTTTGTTATTGCACAATTTATTATGCACAATTTGATTTTAATTAAAAGGGATTACAGGTTGTGTTTACAATTAGTAAACAAAGCCAAGCACGTACTGGATACATTAAAGAGAAAGTAAATTAAACCAGAATAGTTGTTACAGTACATTCACAAGACGCATGGCACGCTTAGTTTTACATGGCACCTGCAAACATATGAAACATCAGTACGAAATGTCAGTTGTTTTTGCAATTGTTTTGCTAAATCGTAAAATATCTTTATTACCTTATGTACAGAAATTAGCTTCTATTGCTTGTGCCATATTGTTTGTGTAAAATAGCTTCTACATACAGGATTCCCATATTCTTCCTAGATTATAACAATTACCTTTCATCAATATCTTCACATAGCCTCATACTTTATTGCTTTAGCACTGGAACACTGTATTGACCAAACAGCAGTGAGTCTTTTATAAGTAACAGTAATACAGAAAACACCCCATGTTAAATACATTTTTTAGATCTTTGAAAACGATAAAGTATACAAATATGTGCCTATGCACTGCACACAAACTACTACTACAGCTCATAAAAGCTTAATTAAAAAAGAGCATTTACTGCAACTACATAAGGAAAATGTCACAAACATAGTGATACAGCTTTAAAAGATAAAGAAAATTAAAATAGTTTTGTAAATTCTGAAGACTACATACTGCTTAGCTACCACAATCTAGTTCAAAGTAAGGAAAAGAAAGATTGGTACTTTGATGTTACTTTTATCATAATACCAAAGGATAGATTTTAATGTGTGGATTTAGCAAGAACTGCATTACAGTAAAGCTAATGCCTTCCTCTGGTTCTACTGCCTGCAGCATGGGACACCAACAGGTTCAGCATAAGTCGATACAACCTCAGTACAATTCTCTATCTAAACAGCACTTTTCAATGCAAAAATCTCACAGAAAGCATCTCCCACAATGTAATGAAGTATTGTTTAATGGGTTATTCAGTGGTGTCAACAAATCAATGCTGATCTGTAACACAAAAAGGATTTGGACTGGAACAAATGTTTGACTCTTTGGAGTACTGTTACTGGACAGGATGGCAAGAAGTAGTTATAGTTTCTGCAGATTGCTGGTTAGTTCTCAGACATGGACTGGTGTTGAAAGATGATTTTGTGTGTCCTCAACACCCTCCAACACACATCTGTGTCAGGCACTGTTCCAAAATGGCCACTATAACAACTATGGCACTAATAGCAACTATGTTCACATGCAACAACTTTCAAATAATTTTATATTATTCCCATGCTGCATTTCCGAAGTATCTTCCCTAACAGTGAGATAGTTAGAAGGATTATGAAAGAGAATGATAAAACTGTATGAAGAAACAAAAATAACTCATAAAAGTGAGATCTTGGGAAAATAAAGAAGAATTAAAAAGAAAGAACAAGAGACAGACTTAGCCATGGGAGGGAGTCATAATCCATGGTCACAAGAATGCATGAATGCATCTATTTTGGCCAGCCCTAAACAGATGTGCTGTTCTTCTCACAGACAAACCCACTGATTATGCGAGTCGGAATACAAGCCCCCTCATTCGTGGCATGGGGCCAAAACCATACATCACATCCTCTATGTGGGCCAGAAGCACGGCCAGACCTCTCAAAAAAAGTGCCCTTCTCTCCAGCCAGGCTGGAGATGGGATGAAGGAATGGAGGCAGTATGTCTAAAAAGAACACCCTGACCTTAATGTACTGTGGAGGCTGGAAGCTTAGCCATTCACAACAGCACATCTGTCAGGGTAGTGTGAACAGCGTAAAAACACACTCGCCGGGAGATTGTAATCGTTTCTGTGCTGTAGCTGGACTCACAGGCTGGTAACACAAGAAAGGATATTACATAATATTATAGAAGCTATTATTGGCCTCATGTTGTTGTTAAAATATAATTTCATGCTTTCTGGTATGTTTAATTATAGCAGTGTGCATATTTTCAAACCCAGCTAGTTGGTTTAAAGGAAGCTCTGTATAATTATGTTGGTTTAGGGTCACGTCTACCAGACACAGATGAGACGTGTTTTATAGCAATATGGATGCTAAGCACAAACCTGCTGACAGATATTCAGTAAATAAGTAGGCCAAAAAAATCTTTCAATGCCCAAAAAATTCCAAACTATGTACAATAATGAGAGCATTGCAGATTTAAAGACCAACAACAAAGGAAGTGCTATTATGGCCATTATTGTACAGACCTGCTGCTATAACAGCTTGAACTGTTACTTTCCAAAAAACGTTCAGCCACAGTAACACTGGTAGTGCCGGGTACTGATGTGGTTTATTATTATTGGGTCACAAACTGATTTTCAAAATTAATGGTGTTTGATGCATTGAGGACTCGAGTTCTTCCACACCGACCTTGACAAACCATTTCTGTATAGATTTCCTGTTGTGCCTGGGAGGATTGTCATAATGAAACAGGAAAGGACCCTCCTTAAACTGTTGCCATGCATTTGAAAGCACAGAATTGTTTAGAATGTGATGCAGAGAAACAGTCTTATTCCATTATTCTTCAACGAAACACTGGCACGACGCATTTGGGCAGGTAATGTTTTGCTTGGCATCTACCAAACCCAGATTTGTGCCTCAGGCTGCCAGATGGTGAAGTATGATTCATAACTCGACAACGTGTTCACACTGCTTTAGAGTGCATCAACAGCAAGCTTTACACCAGTCATTTGCATTTGTACAACACTTGCCATTGCACATAGTTGATCCTAAGATAGCGTCTGCTGCATGACCATGGACACGATTTCATGGAACTCAAGACAAACAGTTCTTGTGTTGATGGTACTTCTTGAGGCAGCATGAATCTAATTATTGAGAACAGCCAATGTTTTTGTGACACATGGTTCGTGATTCACAGTAATTTTGCTGTAAGCTTGTGTGATCTATTGGGCTATGCTACAAATTGTCTACAAAGACCACATATCTACATACCTGTTTAGAAAGGCCTCATTCCTTGGATAACAATCCAAAAGGGTTGTCAGTTGTAAAATAAAGATGGAAGAGCATTTTAATGGTGCTTAATTAAAGTAAATAAGTCATTAAAATTAAGGCATATTGTTTTTTATAATTAGCAAAGAGATACAAAACAAAATCCACTGGTTTTAGTGCCTCAATAGCTACTGTAGGTTTAATTCTGAGACAGTGGAAGCTACATCAAACAGACAGTGTGAAACAGACACTTCCCTAAAAGAAATCAACACTCAAAACTGTCCGCCCAAACAAAGGAAGCCTTGTTAGCGAAGCCACAGAAAGGCCAATGATCACTTTGAAGGAGCTGAAGAGTTCAGTCATTGAGATCAGAGTGAAGGTGATTCAGTCAACCACATCAACAGTTCTGGAGAACACTGGTCTAAGGAGGGGGGCACAAAAGAAGCAACTATTAGGAGTTTCTGCCTGTCACAGAAACTGTATTTGAGATGTACATGAAAGTGTTTGAAATCCAAGAGGTAAAGGGGAATTAAAGTTACATGCCAGAAGCATCATGCCAGTTACGTATAATAATGTCGTATTACAGTCGTATAATAATAATTTTCTAACAAGATTGTACTAGTGTTCCACTAAATAGGTTTGTGGATGAATATTTAAATTATATTTATGTGTACCAATATATCAATACATATTAATAAATAATTTAATAAATAATATTTACTGACCCTGACACCTAAAAAAAACACTAATAATATTTAGTGTAAAATGCCAAACCAGAACAATTAGCTTTTTAAGCAGTTTATTAAATTAAAAGTCTAAAAACCTATTTGATCTATATCTGTATTTTAAAGTTTAGTGCAGCAACTTTATGCTTCACATTTAAATTGGTATAAAAGAGTAGTTTAGTAGTTTTAGACATGCCATGCAACAGAACACCAAATCCAAGAACAGACCTTCCTTGTTCTTTTCTACCCAAGTAATTTTGAAGGACTGAATTTTAATTTAGTCTCATCAGCTGTCAAACACAGGCTGTGTTTCTAAGATGCTGTAACTACAGACAGTCTTTTCTGTTATGCACCTGTTTTATATAGTTTGAAATCAGTTTACAGTAAAAGATAAATCCTTGGAATGCTAATTATAGCTGGGAATTTTTTTTACTCTTCCTTGCTGTGCTCTTGCGTTTTAAGTGTCCCCCTTTATTTGTGCAAGGCTCTCCTCCAACAAGGATGTAGTTGACGTGTGGGTTAGCACAACCCGAGGATGACTCCCAGAGTGCACGCGGTTCAAAATGTGGGCGAGACAGGGCTGATGCTCAGTAAACAGGCTTCCTGAGCCAGCCCCTTGGGGCCTGAGAGGCAGAGCTTGATAACATCGGCTGGTATTTCATGCTAGAGGGAATGGGTTTTGCATTTCCTTCCTCTGCAAGTGTGCTTTTCCAATCAATATGAGCGAGAGCTTATCGGGTCTATCTGAAATAGCTGGGAAGCACTAGGTCACTGAAGTTTCTGTAGGAAAGATTGTGATAATGGGACAATACTCAAGATGTACGTGATGTTTACAGGTGTTGCTGGAAAAATGCTGCTGCCACTATCTGTACTTTGATCAGACAAAACATTTTTAATTTGGTTGACAATTCTTGTGAAACAGGACAAATATCCCAATTTGAGTTATAAAGCATTTCTGAAGGCATTTGCCCTATATAAACTGCCTGATGCTTTTTACAGCTCAAAAGAACTGGTATCTCAGATTGTGCCATTGCTGTTTGAGCCTAGTGTATTAAGCCAAGTGAATTAAAAAAAAGTACTAAATATAGGACTGAATTCAGTTTTCCATTATTAAGAAAGCAGTTTTCATAGATAAAACTGCTCCAATGAAACTCCATATTAATGTACTGCAGATAGAAATAATTGGTAAATGAGGTTAACTGAAACTGCCGGCTTGCAAGATTTTAATTCAGTTTCCATTAACCCGATTCAGGTTTGATACAGGTGTATTTTTGTTTCAGTGGTGGCTCTGTTACCCTCATACCTCAGCTGTTGTTTTCAGTTCTTTGAGTCCTGGACTTCAAATTTGGTGGCTAGCGCACCCACTGAATGATTGTAATGATGTTTGGGCGCACTTTAATAAGTTGAGGTATTAAAAATGTTTTTGATGTTACCACCCCTGTGAGTTTAATTTTCCATTATAACTTTTATACTTTGTAGTAATGGTGTAAGACTATTGCAGGCTGAGGATGTGCAAAAGTGTGTAGCTTAGCACATTCCCCCGTTTCAGTTTCAAATGTGAATTATTCATTGGGTCCTTCCAGCAACCAGATACAGTGTTTTCTTTAAAGAGTGTTACACCCGGGGCTCACTGTTATATATTAGATATGTTTTACGCTTTTACGTTTTAAGTTTTCATGTACATGTCACATTTTCATGTAATTCCAAACTCACTTTTCACAGTGTGCTGCAATCATGTGTGCAATCATTTATAGTGGGCTTGGAATATACTTGCAGAAATATGCCATTTATAACTACCTTGCAATTAATCAAACTTGTGTAAAAAATTCTCACAATGGTTGTGGTAAATATGGGCATTTTAAAGTTCTGGAAGTGCTTTGAAGATACCAACAGATGCTTCATTGATTTCTAACGTGACTGATCATTTTGTCTCAACTTGGATAAAGTGCAAAAAAACGTACAACTATCAGTCGTGCTACATAGTGATTTATGTTAAAAATAAGCAAGAACGTGCTTCTTTACACACAGGTCCCTGTACATGTGCACAGAGAGGGAGAGCGCTGGTTTCCTTGATGATTATGTGATGATTATGAAATTACAGACTGAAAGAAAAAGCATTTATTTGATTTGTCGATCTGTGCAGTTTTAATTAACAAGTTCATAAATGTTTGCTGGAATTTCTTGCATTATTAGCCCAAAACCTGTAAAAAATATGAGTGCAATATCCCCAATCCCATACTAAATTTCAACCCCTGATGTATAATATTTAGAAAAAATACAGTTTTTATTAGGTGTGTACTAATTACTAATTTAATCTAATCAAGGTCATGTTTTGTGACATAAGCTAAAGTGAGGTTAACCTCAACAATGGGCCAGGATTGGGTCAGGGCAGTAGGGACAGGGTGTGTTCATCATGCCATGAGAGTACCATGACATGTACCGTGGGCTTGGTATTATGGTTTTTCAGTTAGGTTTTGAATATTGTTACACCCCTACTGTGAATGAATTATTGAATATTAAGTAGAACTCAACAGTGTGTCCGATTTGTGATGGATTCAGATTTGTGAAATAGATCAATAGTTTTAGTCAAAAGATCTGACTTACTTATACTGACTGACTATTGTGTTTAAAAAAGAATACTTTGTCTTCTTGGCAAAACAAAAAAACAATTCCAAGACTTAATTAATTTTTCTTCATTTAGAGACCATCTAAACTTTTCAATCAAAGAACAGAGTTTCAATTAATATGAATAGAGTATAGATGGCTTTTTTCAGTTTTGAGTTGGTCTAGATTAAGTCCCAGTCCATAGATTACTCACAGTATTTACAACAGATACACTGATCATCTGATGTGTATTGTTCACAAAACTGTAAGGAACTTTTTTTATCTAGCGAACTGCAATGTTATTTATTGACACAGGCAAGTGCAGATAGAATTGTTTAAATCAGTCTGCCTGGTACCGGGTCAACACAATGAATGCTTTTAAAAAAGAACTAATTGCTGGATCAGTCTTATGCCGTTTATTTAAAGGTATGGCCACACAAGAGTAGTTTGGATTTGAAGGAAGTGGCTTCTACTATGTTAGCTCAGCTAATATTTAGACATCTTATTTAGGTGTTCATTGAGTCAACTAGTATATGGAATACCTGTAATTCTTTTCAAAGATCCAACTGAGAAAATTAGATTACTACTCAAAATTTAACAACAAAACAAATTCTGTTCATTCCAAAAAAATTAGTTTTACCTCTGTGTATAAAGTTGTCTTTTCATATTAAACTGATACACAAGAGAGTATTTCAACATCTAAAAAAACACATTTCAGCCTTAATGTTGCTTTAACTTGATATACTTACTTGAAATTGATTTAAGTGTTTTTATTACAAATCAAGACTGAGTGAACAACAGTTAGCCCAGATTTTATATTTAATTAAATAATTAAAATAACTTGTACTTACATTTTATAGTAATGCAATCAAACTTAAATAATTTAAGTAAGTTCTAAAAAATTTTAGAAATATTTGAATGTGTGAATATTAAATTAATTATGTTTTTGTCGTGACCACAACTCCCCCACACATGTTGGGTGCTGCAGAGTCAGTTAGGAACTCGATGGCATTTTGTTTGATTAGTTTTCTTGTGCGGCCGACGGAAATTCGGCGTACAGTTTTAGGAGTGGAATCAGCGCAGGGCTCGCAAAATCACTAACCCGACGTCCCAGGACTATTGTGTCATTCAGTCGGGCTACCAAAATGTATTTCCGAACTGCCCATCGGGCTATCTTATAAGGAAAAAAAATATATTGCAATGATTTTAGGGCATTATCGCTTTCAACTTTTACTTTCAATACGCGATCGCGCGAACTGTGTGTGAAGCTCGTCCTGTCAGTCATTACTCTCATGTCTATGTACACGTACATGTCCTCACGTGACAAGTGAAATCTTTTGCAGCAAGCTTAAACATGTGATGGAGAGCGCATGCACAGTGGAAAGAATTGCGAAAATCGCTGATCGTTTTGATAGTGATAGACAGGAGATGCTATGCCCTCAACGTCGAGTGGCATTTTCTTATCTGTGACTTTACTTGATATTTCAGATTCAGAATCTGACACAGACTAAATAATGTTCTATATTGTTTTTAAAAGTTCATAGAAATTTCAGTTCAGTTAGAACCAAATGTTTGTATTGATGATTGTAATTTGATTATTTATACTATTGTTGTTATTTGTGTTTTTGATTGATGTTTTGTCTCCTTTACAATATTCTACATTAAAAATAATGTTTGTAAACTGTACTCACGGATTTGTGGCTCAGCCGCCAGTGCTGGCAGACTCAACCAGGCCATCTGTCACGAGGCACTTCATTTTACAAAGTTGAGAATTTTGTAAAATTTTCTAATAAACAAAAAAGTTGGATGACACAACTCTGTCAGCGTTTCGAGAGAAGATAAAAAAGCAATACAAAACAAAATGTACAGCTTATGCTGTCATTCCTTTGCTGTCTCGTTGAATACAACGTTAGAATAGATTCAATTCAATTTTATTTATACAGCGCTTTTTACAATGTTACATTGCTTCAAAGCAGCTTTACATATAAAAAAGAATAATAAAAATAAAACACAGAACAAATGTCAGACGTGTTAATGGTATTATTGCAAATAATACATGTGAGATGTATAAGACTAATTGGGTATACAAGGTTTATAGTAGGTTTATGAATAAAGGGTTGACTGAACTGATAAAACCACAAAATCTTTAAGCAAGATATGCGTTTTAGCTTGCATGGAGATGGCATATAAAAGATCTTATGGGATGGGGTATATGGGATTTGCAATGAACTACACAACTTAAAAAGTAGAATACATACTGTCACGGGTGAGGAATCACACGACAAGGTAGGCGTAGCTCATGCTCGGGGTTGCGTCCCTCCTGGCGACGTGAGTGTGCGGTGGCGCGGGCTCCTTTAGACGGCCTTCGGCCACTCGCTATTCTCTTTCGGCGCGGGGGACACGCAACGTACTTCCGGCTGGCGGCACTTTCAGGTCTCGCATTCCTGACCAACTCCCTCTCCATCCG
>JAZGTJ010011682.1:0-16660 GCA_036877575.1 Botia almorhae
CCTGTCGCTGCAGGAGGAGAAGCTTCTGCCTGCGCCGGCTGTCAGGTGCAGGTCTGCGCATAAACAACCACCGCGGGATCAAATCCAAGAAGACCGAGTGGACCCAGCGAGGCATCTTATGAGTGCTGGGCGATCGGTGATGCACGTTAAGCACAAACACAGTGATAACGATGGACAGGGTGACGAAGATCATGGTGAAGAGAAGATATTCTCCAATGAGTGGAATAACCAGCGAGGTGGAGGGGATTATTTCAGTTATGAGCAGCAGGAAAACAGTGAGCGACAGGAGAACGGAGATACACAAGGTGATCTTCTCCCCGCAGTCTGATGGGAGGTAGAAGACCAGCACGGTCAGGCAGGAGATCAGCAGGCAGGGAATTATGAGGTTGATGGTGTAGAAGAGAGGAAGACGACGGATGATGAAGAAATAAGTGATGTCAGGGTAGATCTCGTGGCAGCAGTCGTATTTCTTGGTGTTGTAGGTGCCGACCGCATTGATGATGGCCCACTCGCCGCTCTCCCAGTAATCCTTCAAGTCCACAGTGTTCTCAATGCGCTCCAGATCGATCTTAGCTTTGTCATAAGTCCACGAGCCGAACTTCATCTTGCAGTTCTGCTGGTCAAAGGGGAAGAAGGTGACATCAATGCTGCAGGAGCTCTTGTAGATGGCAGGTGGAACCCAGCGCACTTTACCTGTGTGGAAGAGGTGGGCTTTGGTCATGTGGGTCACCGCAAACTCCCCATCAGCACTGAAGAGGACGACAAAGCAGTTTAAACGATCACCTTATACACGTTGCAGAATATATGATGTATTTAACAGGTATTTTAGTCTGTGATTGATATTCTTTCCTGTTCTTCACTATTGTCTGACTAAGTCTTTGCTTTGCAATTAATGTTTTCCATCATACTTGTTATTTTTGATAATCCCATCAGGATTAAGAATTAAAGGTGGCAGTTCTGATAAATGTGACGTTTATTCATGAGCTTTGCATTTATTTTTATACCTCATACAGCTTAAAGCGGTCACGTTAAAGTGCGCTGCAATCCCTCTAATTACAAATATACTGTAAGTGATGGATGTAGTGAAACAGTTGTTATATAAATGCGCTGATTACACGTAGAAAAACAGTGGCTGCATTGCCGCGTTTGACCACTAGGTGGCAATGCAGTATTCTAAAGATGTGCAGGGGTTTATTTTCCTTTAAATGATTAAATAAATTGTTACTCACTTGTTGTATAAAACTATATCCGGAACCCAGATCAGTTCTGACGGAACCCGGATAGACGTCACATTGTCAAAGTCTGACGGTTTCCATCGCAGTTTATAATCATTCCACTCCTGAGTGAGTAAACACAGCTAAAACCACCACACTGCAAAATGTCTTATTGCTCATAATTATTATATTAATAATAATATTTTTTTAATAATATGTATATTATTTATTTTATCACAATTTCTTTATGGATTTTTTTTCGTCTTGCTGGTTAAAAGTTCTGCGTTCAACGAATGAAAGAAGTTATTATATCGAGCATGCAGGTGAGTAAATTATGAACACATCTGATAAATGTTTGAGTTTCTGGTATCTTCTTCATTGTCCTGCTCCACACACCTGCTTCAGCCACACGTTTGTTGTCATCATTTGATTCTTCTCATCCTGCGGAGGTGAAAAGAAGGAGGGATGAGAAAAAATACATTAGATGAGTCAGGATGCTCAGCTGAAAGGTTTTGGTCAAAAGGGTCACGAACACCTTATAATTTTAATCTTCTGATGGATTTGGTGTCTTCAAGATGTATTCAATTTCATCAAAACTCTTTGGGTTATTGTGGTATAACATGAAGCTGACATCACTGTGAGATTGACTTCAATTAACAAACCAAAATCCATTTATATAATAATCAGTGTATATTATATATTTTTTGTAAAACAATTATTTTTTGTATTTATTTATTGTAAAAACAATTGAAACTTTTTGTATTACACACAAGGATGTTACTGGTGTGACTCACCACATCGATCAGCTGGGCAATCGATAAACCAAACTTGACAATGACGACATCAGAGGTGTTGGGCACAGGCCTGGACCACTTGTTGTAGCCCTCGAAGAGCTTTTTGAAGAGCTCATCTTCAGCATGTGAGTGAGTCTTCTCACAACATGAAACTGACAGGAGAACACGTGAAAACTCACAAAAAGCTGCTTCACATTAGATTCAACTTACAACATTAAACAAAAACTAAAATCACAGCATTGCAATGCCATGATATTTATAGGAATTTACATCTTATGATAATAGTTTAGTGAAGAGAAAAATGTTTTTTGAAGAATCTTCAACATTAGGAATTGAACAACTCCAATCTAGTGTATGCTAAGATGACCCCTAAAGTTTGACACCAACACGCAGGGGAATGAGACGGAGCCGAGTCACGTCAAATAATGATTATTCTTTAGTTCAATTCCACTTGGCACATAATGTCAGTCATGAACAGACTTCAGGTAAATGACATAATCTGATGATGTGTCAGAGAGGCTCAAAGCAGAGGTCACACCAGCTGTATTTTTAAAGGGTGAGTTTATATATATATATCAGGAGACATACTTACTGACTGCAATATTTACATGTTTAATAAGTAAAATAATACAGTATTCGAGCGCTTCTACATTTGGGGATTAACTTTCATTCATTTCTCTAATCACACATAATTACACGCTTCTTCACACTTCGGATGGCAGTAATTAATTTGCTCACCAAAGTTTCCAGGAAAATATTCCATACGCTTCTACTGAATGTCACCAGTTCTGTATTCCGTATGTTTATTTACTGTAGGCCTATACTTTACTCTCTCAATGACCAAGAATTCTGGAAACATCTGACATGCCAAAGGTCTGCAGGTTTAATTTTAAACTGGGCCGGTATCGCATACAGCGAATGATTCTCGTCTTTTAGACAGATTTCTGTCATCTTTGCACCCTTAGTTGACAGAGACCGGACACCATTAAGTGGGTCAATTCAGGTCTCATCTTCAGAAGGCACAACCGCTCTCTGAGTGTGGTAGCGTGTCTGGACTTGCACTCTGTGATTTGCTGTGCAGAGCTGTGAGTTCCCTGGAGATATTCCGGAATAATAAGTCACACTCTGCGGGAATGACAACATGTCATTAACAAGTCCGATTTAGGATGTGCACCACGAGGTGTTGGCACACTGATATGAAACCCAAGCACTGTACAGTCAGTGCATCATCTCCCCTCTGGCATGTTTCTCAATTTAAGTGTATTATGGACAGACCACGTAGCTGAAGATATTATTACTGATATTATTAGTCTGGGAATTTTTTAAAACAAATAGCCAAATGAATTGTTTATATATTTAAATGAAGGGGAGAGAACTCATAAAACACCATTAGGTCAACATTACAGGTAACCTATCTAATAATAATAATAATAATAATAGATTTTTAGGTCTACATAAATAAACTTTTTAAAGACAAAACAGCCATTGAACTGGCTTTCTGCAAATTCATGTAGTCTCCATGCAGTTTATTCCTTCATATTAACTAATATTTTTCACTTGAATAATACAGGAGCATTTAAATAAAGCACATTTACGTATCCACAGTGGCTAAATGTAAAATTAAACCATCGGTATCTTTGTATTATATCTTTATAATATAATAGTAATGGTTTCACATTTTAGTTGTTTAATAGGGATCTGATATGAGTTCCCGAATCCGGCAGCGGATTCATTCATCGCGGCGGCTGACGGCGCGCGGTACAGTAAACGCGGAGATGAGCAAGCGCGATAAATCTGCTATCATTTAAACACCAGCTCCCTGTAAAGAAGACCTTTCATTTCACGCCTGTATACTATCTCTAAATGTATATTCTGTATGAAAATCAGACATGCAAGATCACAGTTTGTTATTTATTGACATTAACCAAATCACGCCAAACGACGGTTATATCTGTTATATCCGCTTATATGGTTATATCTGCAGGGTGTCACAAATATAAACTTTATATCGTGTTTGATCTCATAGTTAATTAAGTAGCGGAAATCTCTTGTCTCTTTAAGACAATATGTAATACATTCTTAAAGAAAATGTGAAATCAACGTGAAACTTACTCGACTCACATAAGATGACACAGAGAAGAGACATCTTCAAAAACAACCGACGACTCACAAAGCGCTCCATCACATCCAGTCACTAACTTCAATACATCTGTGCTATATTACGCGTATATTTCTCCATTTTGTTCCATGAGATTCCATATAATTCATTTTTCATGGTTTCTCTGTTCTGGCGTCATAATTCAGATCTTTAGAGTGATGTTGTTGACTAAACCTCGTTTAGGTGGAAGAGCGTAAAAATCAGATTTCAATTAAGTTGCGTAAAGTTGCCGGAATCCAGCGTTTTCCATATCCACATGTATCCAAGCTCAAATCTTTCATTTCTCCTCTTTAAAACATAATAAACTAAGTTTTGCGCACCTGTTCAGCTAAAAGCGCTGAAACGCAGGTTCCGTACCGCAAAAGCATCATTTATTCCCTTATGGATCCACTGCGTGCGTAATAGCAATATCCCTTCAGTAACTCCATATTTGTTACAGTGCGCAAAGATGTGCAATCTCCTGCTGTCTCTCGTGTTTCCTCCGGACTGAAATCTCTCTCTCTCTTTCTCTCTCTCTCTCTCTCTCTCTCTCTCTCTCTCTCTGTCCGCCTCTGGGAGGTCTGTATCCTAAAGGGAGGAACCTTTGCGTGACTGAATTGGTTCCAGGGGCAACAGTTGGGCATTTTTGATTTTTGATAAGTTAATAAAGAGCTTAAATGGACAAACATTTCCGATTTAAACGTAACCGAGCAGGGGTCTCCAATCCATGTTCCTGGAGGTGCACAGATCTGCAGAGTTTAGCTCCATGTTTCTGTCAGTCCCAAACCCCTTGATTCGCTGGTTTGGGTGATTCATTTGGGTTGCAGCTACACTCTGTAAGTCTATGGACCGCGTTGGAGACCTCGATCAGGGTGTTAATTCAATAATCTCCGCTAGAGGTCAGGGTAGATGAAAAAATCGCTGCGTCGATGGGGAAGCGAGAACATAAGAGAACAAAATTCATTTTGAAGCGCGCTTTGTTTGTATTAATGGGAATAAAGAGTGCTGACTGTTTCATGATACTTTTTTGAGCTGTGGGAAAAAGTAAAAACAAAAATAAAAAAATAGAAAACACTACAACTATTTCAAATATAGCCGAAATGTTTTATTTTCCTTGTCGCGAACTTTATTGTGACGCACATATTAATAGCTAACGTCAGAATGTATATATTCATGTCATTATAAAGATACACAAAGATAAACTCAACAAAAGTGATCATAACTGAACTCATAGGTTTACAAATATTGTTTAAGTATCATTCTTCTTTCATTAAGAGTTTGGTCGCCTCAGTGAAGTGTCTCTTGATTCTGGCACCATGTCATCACGTTTATTACACAGTGACATCATTGCCATTTTTTTTGTATATGAGTTCATACTTGCTGATTCCAGACCCTCACACAGCCGTTTCACCATCTGCACCCTCCACACCAAACAGCCTGCCCACTGCTGTGGGGTTGTCTGTACTCGGAAAGAAAATATTCCTTTTTAGATGCCACTTCACTGCCAACATTACTTTTTTAAGTTCCTCAGACACAAAGCCCTTTTGTCTTTTATGGCCCACAAATGAATACGCAACATGAGCTGGAAAAACAAACATGGCGTTTTAATGCTTTTCTCTCTCTGCGGTACCGTTTCACATAAGACATGTTTTCTGCTGGTCTTATGAAAGCAAATATGGATGTTTAGTCACAAAAGCACCTATTAAAACAAACGTGGGACATACAACTCATTAAATAACAGCCTCATAGTATCAGACCACTTTTATTCAGATCCAGTTGTGGATTGTTTATGGTGTTATTGAAACCTTATGAATAAATATGAATCTGATATGCAACATTATTATGATTTTTCTCCAGGTCCTTTAGATTACTTCAGCGTGGCCGTCGCATGTTCTTCCTCAGCTGTTCCGTCAGCTTCACACGCAGGGTCTGAGAGGAGATCTCCAGCCGAGCGGCGATGTCTGCAGTACTGCGCAGCATTTCTTCGAAGGCTAGCGATTCTTCTTTTATTCTTAAAGACAGAAAGCAGAAACAACATCAGAGGGGATTCAAGACAGACAGAGAGAGCAGGAGAGGTGAGGGGAATGAATGAGGAGACCTCAGCTAGTCGGCTAGCTAGCTTGAATCAGGGGCCTCAGAAGGGCCGACATTCCTTCTAACTGTCCAGGCTGGTGATGGAAAACCCAGAGACAGAAATCCAAACAACATTATAGTGGTTGGTCTGGGGCCCTGTTTTCTTTTCCCTCATAACTGTGTTTATCAGGATATATGTGTGTGTTTGTATTATTCAGAACCATTTACAGTTTCCTTTAAGGTTTTATTTGGCTGTGATTTCTCTCGCTTGATCTTGAAACTGTTATTTTATGTATGCGGCCTTGAATGGATTTTAAGTTGCAATGTTTATGTAAGCGGCAATTTTAAATATTAAGGTTTCAAATATTAAAGCTGTTTTTTATCTCTGCTCTTGAGATTTTTGTTACACCCAAGAAAGAACATGTTGCCCGTTTTATCTGCTGAACACCAAAGCACAGAATATTGACACGAAATCTTCGCTCACATTTGCTCTCTTCTTAATTGAGGTTTGTTGCCTTTACCCACATTAAATTGTTAAGTATCTTTTGCCTTTAAGATCAAACAATATACAGGTAACAGTCTTGTTAAGATTTAACTCACTTCCGAATTCCAGCCAAGGTAGCCTGAGCCTCTCCCTCCAGCTGGCTCTCCATGTCCTCTGATGCTTTAGTCACCACAGTCTCACAGCTAATGTGGTCTTCTCTGATTCCAACTATATTCTCCTGGATCACTTCCTCATAGCGCTGTTCTCCCATTTCTGCTCCTACAAACTGGACCAGGTTCTCCATCACTGCCTGGTTCCCCTGCTGAAGGGCCTTCAGATAAGCAACTTCCTCCCTGAGAGCTCGTAAACGCCTTGACATGATTTGGCTGGTGTGGAAGTTGACGTAACAGTCGCCGCCTTCTGTCTCTGTCAGGGCCTGAAAATGAGGTTTGATCCAGAATGTTTCACTGGACATGGTTGGTTCGTCCCCAACTGCATGGATGAGTGAATCAGAAGTGTTGCCAATAGAACCAGCCTCAGGGACTTCACCTGATCCCCACTCTCCATCATCACCACTCTGGCAGAAGACTGGCATCACCAAAAGGGTGAAGAGCCATGTGCCCAGAGCTGAGTGTAGCCACATCACGACTCAGAAGAGGAAGTAACCCTTCAGTCGGTGACCTCTGTGACCTGAGACTTGACAGAGTGATGAATGAGAAATGTGAGGTCTCTCTAGAGTTCCTCAAAGCTGGAGAGCTTTTCCAAACAATCTTTACCTGCATCGGGAGTAAACAGAAGCTCAAATTACATTTTGCTTTGAGAACAGATGACAAAAATCTGTTTCTAAATTTGTCTCAAGTGAATTGTCAAAAGCCCATGTGATTTATTAAGCATGAGAAACTGAAGCCCACAGACCACACATTGACACAATGACATGCCAGTCCTCAACTGTCTGTCCAGTGTTGCTTTAAGACCCTGAGGAGACCTGTGATGGTGGTCTAGCAACATTTAAAAGCTGTTCTATCATGAGAGTTTTTCAGAGCTGGACAAAGAGGGAATAATGACATGTCAGCCAGAAAAATACACATATTATTCAGTGATTCTTGAGAACGTTTGCGCCTTATGTTCAAAGATAATGATCTGGCAACATTTATACTATGCCATTTGACGCCAAAACGATTATCTTTTTAAAACGTGGATATTTACAGTGCATTAATCGAAGATGACGTGTGTTTTAAATGGTTTAATAAACCAAACAAAGATCTCATTTTCTGTTGATTTATACCAGCCAAGATATTATATCTTCCAGCCTCTGATTGCGCTGAAACAGAGAGTTCTGTACACAAAACCTCATCACCTCATCTTTTAACGTCCCCAGAAGAAACTAACTCACACACACACACACACACACACCCACACACACACACACTCCCTTCAGTGTACTGTCTGCGCTTACCAGCACCCCTCTCAACATCTGGAACTGTGTGAAATGCGATAGCTGTCTGCGAGGGAAGACGTATGCGCAACTGCGTTGCTTTTCCACCGTGTGAGCGAGTTTTGGGTTCTGCGGTGGAGCTTGATTCAGCCTCTGCTGCTCGCTCACCCTTTAAACCACTTTAAAACTGGAGCCACACTGGATTCCACATTTTTCTGATTTTACATATGGGGTCTTATAATCTAGATACCAGCAGACAAGTTTATTAAGAACCAGAATCTTAAAGGATATTAAGATAGCTTTATTTGTTGAATTACAGGCACACAAACTGTGACAAAGTGCACATAAAAAGTGCTTTTTCAACTTTGGCATATAATGTACCAAGGATTGCTAAAGTCAGATTGAAAAATTTTGGCTTTCATGTTTAATATTTTGACTCTTTATATTTTTTTTCTCCAGAAAAAAAAAACAATGAAACAAAGGTTTTGTGGACCCATTTGTGTGTGATTTGTTATCATTAACCAAGTACAAAATTGATAACCACAAAACTGTGTCTTCATTTGAACAAAATAAAGACACAATCTGTACTGTCCATACAGAGCGATTCAAACTAGTGTCATCTGAAGCATCTTTGCTTCTCCACAGATGTAAATTGTTGTCCATGCTTGTTGATTGACGTTTGTGTTCTGCAGAGAACGCATCATATCTGTAACTCAGCAGACCGCTGTAGCCTATAATGAACTTCTGCTCTGCTGTGCGCGTGATTTGAAAGCTGTGATTTAATTCTCATTTAGTCGCGGCTGGGAAATAAATGAATCCTCCTCCATGATTCCTCACAGAGAAAACTGCAGAGATGTTTGAACAGGATTTACATACGTCTGCATGTGTCGAGTGTTTTGAGATGAAAACAAAAAATAATGACATTCTGAACTGTGTGATGGAGGCTGTGAATGAACAATAGCACAAATGTCTTGATTTGATTAGCTGTTTCTGTCTCACACTACTACCATCTTTGCCAAGCTGTAATGTTTAACAGTGGAGAAAAACAAACCTCAGCACTTAAATTATACGACTGGAACCACAAAAGCTTACTTGAACACTTATACCTTCGGGTAAACCTGTTTGTGATTCTCTTAAGCATTGTGTCATTCCAGAAAATAAATGCTAGACAGTACAAAGAGCTCTGTCCAAATAGGTCACCATTAACTCCCAGTATAGATGCCAAGTTGCAAAGTTTTTATGCTGTTCCATGTATTAAAACTAAACTGATAAACGCATTCATAAAGAATGCTACAGGTAAAGTCACATTTCCTGTGACTTCATATCTTCATACTCCCATGCAGTAGAAACTAAGTAGGTCCCTAAAGTTGCATTGTGTCTTACACCTCACAGACACGTTTGTAGAGAAATCCTTCGGTTTAGAATATTCAGACTGTAAACACAGAAACAGATTCACACAGCAGCTGTGTCATTCATCAGCACATGCCTCTCGTTCCCCAGGAGAAACATTTAAAAAAATGAGGTAATTGTCTGAACTGGCTACATGCACAAAGCTTAAAACGTTCAGAACTCACCAAAATCTTCAGACATGACGAAAGGTGAACCCACGTGTCTGCTTAAAATGTTCTAAGGTCTATTCTTTAACTTGCCATTCAAAGACAGAGAAAGGGGACATGCACGATCGGTCTGTGTGATACTTCGTTGTACTTCTCCCAACAAAGTTTTCTGGGTTGAACCAAAGTCTGCGCCCCTATTTGGTGACTACTGGAAGGGGAGGGAGTGTAAAAAAAAGAAACTCAATGATTTCTTTCTTTTGTGGTCAAGAAAGTGAGTGAGAGAGAGAAAAAGAGAGAGAGAGAACAGGAAAAGGAATGGGGGGGGGTAAATGTAGTTCACATCTGTGCTGTCTGATTAAGTATGAGAGTTTAGTGGAACAAAGGAAATGTCGTTTTCATGACCATACAGGATTTGTATATTAATGTTCTGCAATAAATAAACAGGAACCAAATGACTCTTCAGCACAAATCCTTAAATTGCTCTGCTGAGGTCGGAAAACATCTCTAGCACCATAATTATGATGATTTCTGAAAAGAAAATTCAAGGAAACAATGAGTAGATGGCCAGATCAGGGGGACTGCACTAGTAAAATACACAGATTCATTTCCAAAGCTCCAAAATATAGCAGACATTGTTTACCAGCTTGACACAGCTAGAAAAGAAGGAAACAGGCAGACATGAACTTTTTAAAAGTGTACAAAGTCTATAAGTTTGTATACTATTACCTGTCGAAAGATAAGAGCATAAGGTTCTTTCTAAAACAAGACAAACATATTGTGAACACACTGCAGGATTTAACACTTATTCTGTCAGGAAATACATGCAGCAGTAAGATTGTGAGGTTTTATACACATTCTGGGTCTGTTTGTCTCTTAGTATGTTCCTCTTGAAAACACAACTTGCAGTTTCCCAGCTTGTATCTGATTTGTCTGTTTGTCTCTGCTCCTATTGATTGTACTGCGCACAGAACCCATATTCCCATCACCAACATGAGGACAAATACCAGAAAGCTGCAGGACTCTATCTTTCTCTTAATATCATGTTTTGAATTGAGTCTGTTGTTTTTCCTCACTAGAAGAGCCACGGCGGCCATTGTTTTCAATTTACAAACATACTAATAAAATACATAGACGTAATGTACTGTAAGTGGCTTTGGATAAAAGCCCGACATAAATATACACGTAATGTAAATGAATAGTTTCATTAAGCAACACTCACAGTCGCTACAAATAAAAGTAAAAAGTAACAGTCAGTTCTTTTGGCAAATTACCTTTAGAAATTCTTCAAAAGAAAGCTGTTTAGTGGCATTTATTTCCAAAAAGAAATGGCAGACGTCCATCTGCGCACGCAGACACTGGAAAAATACACTTATTTTTACTGGTGTTGAAAGAACTCTGTCAGAAACCACTAACATGAATGATGATGAACTAAAGTTATCTCCTCCCCCCTCATCATACATTCTCAATATTCAAATGTCAATCACCAAGAAATACAACCATTAGACATAAATGACGATTAATTTCCACCTTTAAACAAATAGTTGCAGGTGAGAAACAGGAGAGAACCAGGCTCTCCCTGTTGCCATAACTAGATCCCCATGACTTACATATTGTCGTCATTCTCACTGCACAATTTCTCAGGCAGCTTCAGAAGGACGTTGTTTATTCATCGCGTAAACTCACAAATGTGTTTTGAGTTTGGACTGGAGGTGGAAATGAATGCCATTAAACATACTGGAACATTCTGAGCGGAAAATGAAACAAAAGAAACGATATCCTTTAAACATAGTGTGTTTGAACCATTACGGAATGATTTTCGCACACATCAGTTGTTTAAAGTTGATGATGCTTTTCAAATGACTGACAATGATGAAACAAGACCCACCGCCAAATGGAAGAAACCAGTCAGACCTCAATGAGGGGCAACAAACATTATTTGAGGACGTAAAATATAATGATGTTATCCAAACAACATGAAATAATTTAAGTGTCTTGTCATAACTGGTTTTGTTTGTTTGTGTGATGAACTGGAGTTATGTAGAGTCAGATGGATCAGCTCTGGCTTTGGGCTACATATCTTCTAGATCAAGGTGAGACGATTCAGTGACTTCCACAAACACAGATCTTAGTCATATCCAGAGAGCAGCTCTCTCAAAGGTCATAAATTCTCTCAAGATTTATAAATATTTATATATTCACTGTGCAATGGCTCTTGAAAAGTTCCAGTTCTGAAGATCACAATAGTCTCTATAAAACAGTCTTTGTGTATTTTATGGTTAGTGGTGCGACTTTGATTAACATCATTTTCTCTCACTTTCTATCTCTTTATTCATATTTATTATGTTGTAGTCAAAATATTGGGCAAACATAATTTGTTTACTTAGGAAACTAACATTTATTTATAGGTCATTTAAAAAAGAAAAAGCCAACCATAGATGGGAAATCCTTCAATAGTTAATAAATACCAAGAGCACATTTCTTTTGCAAAATCTAGCACAGGGTGGCTACTTGTTAAATGTAACAGATGTAAAAAATATATCGTTTTAAATTATTTTGTATTTTTTGGTCACAACATATTTCATATAGTTCCATTTGTGATTTTCTACTTCAGTAAAACACTCAAAAACACATCATACTGTTGTACTGGTGTATGCTTATGAGCTACTTATATTTAGGAGTCAGTCCTTCTGCCCGTAACTCAATTTTAAAACTCTCCCCTGTAAATCAGTTTATTTTATTGAGTTTAGTTATCATTTGCCTCAAAGGGGTGCTATTTGAAAAAAACCTAATATGTCTACATAAAACAGATGCTTTCAGAATGATAGATACAGTACATTGTTTTCTCCTGCAGGACACATCATTTCTTGTAATTATCACAGAACCTAAATTAGCCAAAATAGATGTACATACGAAAGCAGCATTTTGATTATAATTAGTCATACACGTACAGTATCAGTTCCAGATGTCTTGGTTGGGAGAGTTGATTTTGAATATCCTGACAGTCAGATGGAACGGAAGGATTTTGGAATGGACTGAAAAAACAGGTGGAAGATAAAAGGATTTTAATTCAGTCAATCTCCAAATTCAATCTGAGCGCTGCATATATTTCATTTGGGAACACTGTTCAGTGTCTGGAAAATAATTGTTTGGTCCACTAAACAGCCAAGCACCCGGTCGAGAGCTGTAATTGGTCTGGTGGCCTGGTCTTCTCGCAGGATGCGTGACTCATCATATCTGTTTGGAAATGTATTTATAACCATTTCTTTTGTTTATTTTCTGTATTCAAGCCTCCAAGGCTATTGCATACAGCTACATGCTATATTATATGTTAAGTGTATGTTTTATGTATTATATGTTTGTCAAACTAAACTGTGTTGCATCTGAAATAAGATAAGTTAATAGTTAATAATAGTTAATAATAGTTAATTTAGTTAATAATAACTAAAAAATTGATACAATACCTTCAATAAATCTGGGTACATGTTTTAATGAGGGCAATTAAAGAACAAACACATGAATTGTTGTCTTCGTGTCAAATACTCTCTTGTGCCCTCTCGGCTCCTAATGCTGTCAGCTGATGACAATATGTCTCTTAAGACTAAATTATAAATAGGCAACATGCCTAGAATAGCACACAGACATGCTGTGCTGGGTAAAAACCCCACAGGTCAGCATTGTTCCACACACACGTGGGTGTGTAACACACGTGGGTGTTGTATCCCCGACTGTGCATTCTGCCCTTAAACAGGAGAGACGGGTGAGGATCAGACAGAGTACGCTGAGGTCAGTGAAGCACAGGAGAGCAGGAGACGGGTGAGGATCAGACAGAGTACGCTGAGGTCAGGGAAGCACAGGAGAGCAGGAGACGGGTGAGGATCAGACAGAGTACGCTGAGGTCAGGGAAGCACAGGAGAGCAGGAGACGGGTGAGGATCAGACAGAGTACGCTGAGGTCAGGGAAGCACAGGAGAGCAGGAGACGGGTGAGGATCAGACAGAGTACTGGATCAGATCTGAATCACATCTCAATTATGCAGCTGAGATAGATTGATTTTTCATAACCAGTTGTCCTTGACTACCCGCATAACCATCCTGGTCTAATCACATTGACTTCTTAAAAATGTCTTCCTAAAAAATTTATCAAAATAATAACAGTGATTTTGAAATGAACCTTATAGTACTGGTGAATGTAAAAATTAACTGCATTTATTAATATCTAATATAAACAAAAATGCCTCATGATTGCAAATTTCTACAAATTAGCCACCTTGTGAAATAGTTATGAATCCCCATGAGATCAGACTGATATAGCCAATGTTTTGTATTAGAGGACTAGTTAAAAAAGCTGATAGTTTACGCATCAGTAACCAGTATCCATTGGTAACCCATAATGCAAATACAGACAAGAGCTTAATTATTGACAAGAGACAAGAGATCAATGTATGAAAACAATCAAGCATTTTGGTTTAGCTAACAAGCAGAAGAGAATATGACCAAGCCAAACAGGTACCCAAATGTGATACACAATTTAAAGCAATTAAGTGGCAAATTACAACCCTGAATCCTTTAAAGCAAAGTGTTGGCAGGGCAGAAAGACTTCAGATCTGATTGGTTAGATGCTAATTGTCCTCCAGTTCATCACACAGAGTGCTGAAACTCAGCACGGCTCATAAAACACACGAGATTGAATGGGCCGACTGGCTTCTGTTCATGATTTCATGGCCTCTCCTCTATTTCCATTAAGATTAATTTTATTTATTTATTTCTGTTTCAATCTGTTTTACATGACTCACTCCTCTTATGGTTCCCGGTCTAAAGAGGCCCGCGGTACCACTTGAATCTGAGATTCAGTACCAGTGTGAACAAGGGTGTTGTGATCTGAAGTGAAGGAGAGCTTATCAGATGTCACTCTGTAAATGCAAATGAACCGCGTTCACCCTTGGCTCCCTGCTGTTCAGAATCAAGGATGTTTAAAAGTAAAGAGCAGAAAATAAATTTGAATTCACAAGCGCTTTTCACACTAAATACTTTATCTGGAACATAATCTGAGGTAACTCAATATCTGACTCTTCTAAAAAGCCAGAATGTGTCCAGTCATATAATGTGAATTACATTTACATTTTAAATTTACATTTATGCATTTGGAAGACGCTTTTATCCAAAGCGACTTACATTGCATTATACTATACATTGTTTATAAGTATGTGCAATCCCTGGGTTCGATCCCATGACCTTGCTGCTGTTAACGCCATGCTCTAACCACTGAGCACTACTGAGAGAAATTCAGTCTCTGCCAGGGAAAAGAGATAAAACTCATTAGCCAGTGATTCATCTCCTCTCTAAACCAACAGAGATGAACAAAGACGTGTTTTTATTTGTAACATAGAAGGAGCAGGTAGATATGGGTTAGATAATAACTCTTATAAACCACTGGGCCACTTCTGTCAGTCCTTTAGTTAAGGACAACTAGTTGCTGTTGACTAGCTGTAAAGCTTCTTTCTGCGATTGAAACCATTTTATGGTCGATTATATTTGATATCCAGGACTGATCAAAGAACTTCTAATTGATCTTTTTTACACCAACAAACACTGTGACGCATTCAGTGGGAAATTATGAGCAAAAATAATGGCCACAGCTTGACTCATATCTTATCATTAAGTGTTAATTATGGACAATCTACCTCTGACAAAACAGTTCCTGTAACAGCAGAAATAATCTAATGTTGATTTCACATGAAATCAATATAATTTGCTCTAAATGAGCTACGGGAATCCCACGACATAGGATTCTGTGTATTAACCAAACGTCATGGCAACAGAACTGATTTCATAAGCACATGACAGAAGAGAGAACTTATATCACACACAATATCCCCATGCTTTCCTCTCAACAGACCAAAGCTAATATAAATCAACAGGCCCTGAGGATTCTCAGAAGCAGGGATTGGCATTGTTCTGTGCTGTGTCTGGTTTAATAAAAACTGCCTCACACAGCTTACAAAAGTCCCCTTGACCTTCAGTGTTTATTGTACAGCTCTGTCTATATGTGTATCTCACATTACTGTACCTGACTGCTAAACTAGCTGATGTCGAGGATCTGCTCTCAGTCTGTTAGCAACTGTCCTCTATGCTCATATCACATTCCACGAAACCAGAAAAATCAAAGGAGGACATTATTAACCGTCCTCAGCATTTCCCTAAACTAGAGATTGACTTTAAAACCACACTGTATAATTGCAGTTTTAATGGTTAGCATCATAAGAGTTGTTTTGCTGTGTGTCTTCAGAATCAAGCTACAGATGAAGAGGAAGCTGGCTCAGCTGCAAGATCTTGTAGACCGAGCTTGCACATGTTGTACATTCTGACTATTTAATTGAGAAAACTAAATGAGACACGCTGCATCTGCCATCAGGAAAGCAGCCGTATCAATCATTCAGTTAGAGTAGAACTCAGTAGTGTGCACTGTGTAGTGTTTTAACTAGAAATAGGCTATGAACCCACATACCCACCCCCCAGGTGAAAACGTACACACGCGATCACTATATTGATTTCCAGTCCAAAATTTTTTTAGCATACTTATGCATACTGTATGTAAATAATATTATATTATAGTACATTTGTAGATACATTTTTGTGCTCATTTTTGAGGGGTATTGTGGGCGGGCCATTACATTAAGAGATTGCTCTGCTAATGGTTTAAAGCGGAGGCTTGGGTACATTAGACTGATTGCAGCTCCTCTGTTTCTATTGGACGCTGATACATGCACTAAACATGTACCACTTGTACATCTGTAACCCAGGTTACAAGAGCCAGTGCCTGTGAATAGAGAAAACCATATGTAAATAAAATAAAACAATTTTTTTATTTGTTATTTCATTTAAAACGAGTGAAATATAATCAAGAAATAACAAAAAATGTCTAGGAAAAATTAGTAAAATTAGGAAGTTAAAATTGGCAAGTTAAGAGTT
>JAZGTJ010011683.1:0-16658 GCA_036877575.1 Botia almorhae
CAAAATTAAGTGGAACAGGGACTTTGGTAAGACAGACTAGAACAAGTGGTAGACTAGCTTTAAGATTAATTAGTGGTCCTCATGTTATGAGCTATTGCTCATAGTTGGAGTGACTAAACTCCTCGGGTGTTGAAACAAGCAAAGTCCAATGATTACAATGAGGGATTGTTTCGACCAAAACATCATAGAGACTTGTATTGATTCCTTTGTTATCGCAAGCAATCACCTACCAACCACTAAGAACATGGTAACAACCACATTGCAATATGCTTAAAACATGAGCAAGCATTTAAGAAAACAATTGACCAACATTTTTAGATATGAAATTGCCTAAAGATAGATAGATAGATAGATAGATAGATAGATAGATAGATAGATAGATAAATATGTATTTATATATATATTATATATATATATATATACTAAAAAGTTTTCTGTAAAGCTACTTTGCTGCAATGCACATTTGGACACCGTTTGAATTTTTTTAAAGCTTTCAAAGCTCAGCAGTTCTCGGCTATCAAATACCATGTGTTTGAAAAGCACTGACAATCCTATCTATCCATTGTTCCGAGAAAAGCACCGTGCCTTCCCCAGCTCCCATCAGGGTTTGACCAATCACAGTCCTCCAAACTCTGGTGACTCAATAAAGAGAGAGGAGACCAAGTGTAACTCCCACAGGCCCCTGTTTGACAAATGGTAGAGTCCTTGAGCGAAGGCGGCCAATGCTCAAGGATTAGCGAACTGCTGTATCTTTCTCCCACAGCTGAAAGACTCTACCAAGAGCCGCTCCAGTGGCTTTTCTGAGCGATCTGGCAGGGGAGAAAGTTGCAAAAGATGTTAATAAGAAACTGGACGTTTCGAAGGCAGAGAGGAATATAGCTGGTAAGAGACAATGAAAAACTGGAGTCCTTTGTAGTTCCTACACTAAACTAAAACGGCCTTTGAATGTTTTAGTATCTTAGTGAGCTCAGAAATGGAAGTCTTTATACAGAGATAATCTGACAACAACAGGTGAATATAGATTGTAGTTTTTGACTAAACCGGCAAAAAATGTATTTCCATATGTGCTGATAAGAAAAAATCCTACATATCATTATTTTGCAAAAGTTCCACAACAACCAATTAGATCAGAGCTTGCCAAAGAGGAAAAGTGCCTTCAGGTTTTGTGAGAATTATGCATCAGACAGTCAGCAGGTGGGTCTGTGGGCATGCCATCTGGCTTCTTACCAGAAAGCTTTGCCATTTTATATTGTTCTTCTTGTCAATTTTTAAACTAATCTGGTGATTATCGGAGAGGGTATGAGACCAGAGGTGGTCACCTGATTAATTGGACATTGACACACCTGGTTCAGACAGTCCTGCTAGGCCATGGAGGTGATTATTTGTCACCACGACTAGAGACCCGAGCACCAGATGGACCTGGGCTTCACTATTATCGCTTTGTGTCTGCTTATTTAGAGAAGAAAAGCCAGAGGCATCGCCCGCACCAAATTAAGTCCCAATGTCCACAGCAAAATAACACGTACACAGAAAACGTCTCTAAAAAATATGTCCATATCAATTGAGACAAAGCATTTTGACAAGCCGCCCCCCGTTACAAATTTCCCACAGTGTGTTCTCGGTCTATTCACTGCTGCTGAATATGTGGCTCAGAGCCTTAAGGCACCATTTGAGGATAAAATTTTGCACGCTTCCCACAATTTTTTTGTAGGCTGTAGTTGAAATGTTTTATGTGTGCAGTACATGTGTAAGTCTTGCCACAAATTGGCAAGCAGAAGCCTAAGAGATGACACTCCAATGAAAGCTGTCACTCAAAATGACTGACAGCTATCTGCCTCGGGTCAGTTTTGTTCTCTATGGTTTCTCTGCCTCGCTGACTAACAACACAGAGAAAGATGCAGAACTGGAATTGTGACAAGCTAAAATCAACAATGGAACTTTTCAGCGTCTTTGTTGGACGTTGCTCATTAAAATCTCCTCCCCAGCGTGCCCGTGTCATTGATATGTAACTGGTAGAGTCTTCCTCATTAGAACACCAGCTGGATTGCTTTTAACAAAAGTTTTTGTCTTTTAATTAATTATGACATAATCAATTAAAGTACTTTCATAACGCAATATATTTTATAGAAGTCTGCTCGTGTTCTGCAAGGTAACAACCAAAGATAGAAATTCTAATATCATTTACTCACCGTTAAGTCATTCCAAACACATGATTTTGAAGTCTTTTGAAGCCATACAATAGCTTTTGAGGAGTTTTTAGGTGAACTTTATAGCTGCTATTTGTAATTTCCCCCCCGCCGCCATCTCTCTGTTTAAAAACCGAGAATCGCAGGTTACTTGCAGAGTTATTTTCATAACATGGATGACGAGTTTAAATTCCGAACAACTGCTGTAAGCACAAGCAGAAGTGCTTCGTCATTCCAGAACCCACACATGCGATTTAGCAGTGGAATCTTCTTTCTGTTAACAGAAGCACATTTCCCTTGAACGGACCCAACCACTTAAATGAGAAATCATTATTCTGAACTATTGTGCATCAGGGTAAGGTAAAGTGATTGTGTTAAACACTGATCTGTTGTGTACTTGCTCAGTAACCGATCTGGTTCCTTTTTTAACCAAAAAGTTCCAGATTGCAGCTTTAACTCTGAAGCACTGTGTTCTTCATAGGTTTGAGGCCTCCACCTCTGTATAAGCAATGATGAAGGTGACCCTCATTTCCTGTAGAATCACTTACAGGGCTCCTCGGGGAACACAATAAATCCCTCAAGTCCTGTCAGCATATCCCACAGGCGCCCTGCCAACCAGCAATACCCCTGAAATCTGGTGCCTGGAGCTCCTGCCAGTCTGATGGGAGGTGAATTTTTTTTGCTACCTATCAGGAATGGAGCAGGAAAAGCAAAAGAACGTAAACTCTCCCTATAGCTACACTTTGGCTTGTGCATCAAAAACCCAGGTGCTCCTCACATAAGCCGAGTGAAATACTTCCAACATCAAAGTCATTATTTACAACGATTTATTTATTTTTGCTGTTCTGTTAGGTGATGATAGTGGCATGGAATTGTCACACCTCACCTTTAAGTTTCAGTCTGTTTCTTACAAAACGCGTATGTACGTACGGCCTCGCAAGACTTTCAACACAAATGTTGGCAGCATTAAAATTTTTGGTTGAACTCTTTCTTCACAGTTCCTTCCGCACATAATCAGGCGACTGTTTTCTTCGCAGGCGTGAGATGAAAGCTCGGATCGTAGTGATTGATGGTGAAATATTAGCTCAAAACCGCCACTTGATTGCAATCAAGATTCCTGAGGGTGCCAAAAAACACGTGACAATATACAGCAGAAACATTCAATCACAATGAATCTTCTAGTTATTTTTCAGAGGAAGACTCAAAATGTGTTCTAGTGAATGTGGGACTGTGTGTATGTGACGATAAAGATTTTTTCTCTGAGTATGGAAGTAAGTGGCACTATAGGATGAGCTATAGGATGTCCCTCGGTAAATTACACGGCTGATTTCCATGTTAATGTTGGCAGATTTATAGGCTCCATGCTTACATGGTTATATTCCTAAGCTATGCGGGTATGTTTTATGTATGGGTCAAATCCATTAGTTTCAGGACATTAAAGGCATCCATGTGCCCTTGATCAGAATAACAAAAGTTACTGCAAAAATAGCCCATTTCTTTGTCTCATTTTCCAGTAAAATGTTCCTACGTTCTTAAAACAAGACCGGTTTTCGTGAGAGCCAAATTTGTGTGAGATAACAAAAAGTGTTTTTAGAGAATACATCATGAACGAAATTTGTTCAGAAAATGAGTCATTATATTCTCTTATCCTACTGTCAAATTCTTTTTCTTGTTACGACGGCTGACAAGGAGAGAACCCATACGCAGACAGCTTACAATAAACAAGACTTTATTAAACCAAAACTCCCTCGAAGGGGATAAATCAAAGAACTAAACTTAAACCAAAACAAAGACAACAAGAACACATTCAACTTTTAACACCTTGCACAAGACAGCAAACACAAAGGCATTAAATAGGGAAGGAACTAAGGAGAGTAATAAGGGAAAGCAGGTGAAGGGAATGAACTTAAAACGGGATTAAGACCCAGAGCATCCTGACTCCAAGAACCAAGACCCGGATTGAGTCAGGATCTAGACATCATGCTCTAACATAAAACACAGGGACTGTCAGGGTCCTAGCAAGGGAACGAGGAACAACTCAAGGCAAGGCTCCAGGACCCTGACAATTCTAGGAAAAGAAAGACCAATTGCCAACAGACAAAGAGAAATTATGTAATTCTGATTCTAAAGTAAATTTATTTGGTTTTAAATGTGTTTTACAAGACAAAAATACTAATTATCATTTTATCTCACAATCGTTTTTCTGCAGCGTGCAGATTTTGAGATGATGAGGAAAGCAGGGGAGGCAATCCGGCTGTCCAACAGGATGCAGATCGGTGCAATCTTTGACAGGTGTGCTTTGCTTGGTTCTGAATAGCTTCTCTAGGGGGTATTGGAAAGAAGGTTTATCTCCCCAGGTAGATACTCTAGAAAGCCCACTGGAGTACATGTCTTGCAGATGCATTGTGGGTAAAAAAATTCAAGGTTTGGATTGTGCTGTTAAAGGCGGGAGAATCGTGTTTGTGATTGTTGTTGTGTGTTTCCATGCAGCGCGGGACCCTGGGAAGGAAGAACTAATCTTAGACATGCTGCTCTGCTGAACTAATGGAAAACTGAAAGGAATTGAATTACTTTTTATGGTAGGCTGTACAAAAGCTGAGCTTTTGGAGAATACGGCCTGTCGGAGCCATTAGAACCGTCCAGGGAACCTCTGAAGACCGTGGAATGTCGTACATGCATTTTTTATGGATGATAAAAATTAAATGTGATTCCAGTGCCATTTTTACACAAAAATTCACTGTTTGTACATGATAATAAACAGAGAAGCAGTAGACCAATGGCAGCAGAATGCAGCTTTCTCTCTCTCTCTCTCTCTCTCTCTCTCTCTCCTTTCCTCTCTCTCTCTGTGCACTGCATTATTTCCATCTATTGCTTCAGATGTCAATATATTGTTTGGATTATTTCCATATCATTGACCATAAACCAATTACAGTCTACAGTCTACAGTAATGAATTTTGCAGTCCAGTTACCTGAGGAAGATATAGGGGCTCATACACGTGACCCATTTAACCCCGCAACCACACGATCTCATTCCATGTGCTGTTTCATAAATGTGCACGATTACAGAAACCATAATAAATAACAAATGCCTTTTCATTTTGACTTTCAATAGAGAAGCCGTCAAAAATAGCAATACCATTAAAGAACATAATTTGCAGAAATTAGAATTTTGGTTAACATACTGTAGAGACCAAATCTGAATAATCCATTTGCATTGGTCTCTTATGTATCACTAATGTTCTTGTGCAGACACAAAAACATAAGCCCTCCCTCCACTGAATACAGTGAAGATCTGATCATTATCTCACAATAATTAATGTGAGGTCTGAGTTGACCCTGTTGACCCCTTTAGACTTTTCATGTTCCTGACAGAAGCTCTCCGGTCTCCGGCTCTCCTGGCCTGGAGATGCGACTGCTGCAGCCACGGCTACTACCTCTGCAGAGCATCAGGAGCTCCAGCAAATGAATTTCCATTACTGAGCAGTGACTGGCTGAAATAAATCATCATAAAAGTGCTTCTCTGGACTGTCATCTTCCAGAGAGCAGCAGAGACTTCTGGGACCACGAAGGGACCTCGCCCATCACATGACTCAGTGAAGCAGAGACAATGGAAAGGGGCGTCCGGGGAGGTTGCCCGCGCCGGAGGCAAGAGGCAATCGAGCATCTCGGAATGATTAAAACGCATCTCAAGCCTCCACTTTAGACTTGTTTTATATGCGTCTTGGCAGAATGGTGTTTATTAATAATAGTTGCGTATGGGTGAAATCCATGTTATGAGCTTGGACGTGAGAACAGAAGAAGCCGATTATCATAAAAGACTTTCTGTTTTCACTTAAAGACTGTAGGGTATGGATTTCTTTAGGGATTGTGATCTAGTGCATTATGGAAAATATATAGAGCATATTTCATGCTACGAATTTTAATGGGTTTCTTCCACTGTGAAATGCCATTGTCCAGTTCTCCAGCAGTCTGGAATGATGCATATTTCATGGGAAATATTAGTATGGTGTGCTAAGGCGTGTATGATTACTGTTATCGCTTATACTTAGGGTTGTGATTTTAAACGAACGCTCTGTTATGGACTACAAATGTTAGCATGCATTAAACTGTCTTTCTTCTTGAGGAAGGATGTGCTGTTTGCAAAGAAACATCTTTGTAACCGCGTAATCAGACTTACAGTATGATATTTGCCTGGCAGATGATTAATCAGACAGAAAATGCCATAGACTTACATTCAAGAGGGATTTGAGCCGTATCTGGGGGCCAGAAAATCATAGAAATGTTTGATTGGCGCTCTTTGCTCTTTTGGCAACACCTTAGCAACCACATAACATGCACTGGCAACCACGCACAACAGTGTAACAAGCTAGCTTTAAAAGCATAAGATTCCACTCTCAATTCAGAGCGCTCTCCAAAGCCACGCCTCCTCCAACACAACCGTATACAAATTTTGACGGACAGGTAGAACATCCTATCACTTAATTCGGACCAAATGCAATGATTGGAGGAACATTTTATGGTCGTGTGCCTTCCACAGAAGATATATATTTATATAAACATATATTGGCCATTTAGTAGTTGCTATCAGGACGATAAGAGCAGCACAACAAAAACATTTTCTGGCTTTTAAATGTTAGCAAAGTCATTAAGAAGTTTTCATCTTTTGATGAATCGTTATCTGATGAAAGGCTGCAATATGAAACCAAATATTATCTTTTTAATCTATTAGCTTATTTTAAAACGCAACGTCAGAAGAGTCATTATTGATCTTTTGATAACTGAAGTATATCGCGAACGCATGATAATTCAGACTGTGCGCTTTATTCTGTAAAGCGAGAAGACGGTAGAACAAAAGAAAGATCCTTTCAAGGTGCGTCTGGCACATCAAACGTCTCTCCCTCCGACGGAGACAAATTCAGGAATATTTCATAACCTTGACACGTTTTTCATGTTATTGTTTTTCCGATGTGGCATCAATTATTCAGACTGATGACAAATAGAGAAACAAACCCCTGCAGGTCCCTCAGTCAGAACATGTCGGGCTCCTCCTGCCCGCGCAGTCAAACGCAACATTATGTTCCTCTGCAGATCACTAGAGCCATGAAGTCCTCAGTGTCACATTTACCAGAACAGGCTTTTGATAGCACCCACAGGAGAAACAGATTTTCATCATAATGCTGCGCCTCTCATCTCTCAAATGTGGATATTCAAATAATATTACAAGCTGCGCGTTTGAGACGAGCGGGTAATCTTGATACAAAATAAGGATTTCCTTTTTTCCTCTTTCGGTGAATGATTGTTTTTCTGTCTTTCGCTCCCCATATCAGTCAAGGAAACGCAATAACACTGTGTGTGTGTGTGTGTGTGTGATTGAGCTCATACCAGTTCATTTATCAGATATCGTGAGACACACAGTGTACTGAATATTGGCTTACACTGACCCAGCTCCTGCGGTATCATACAACAATGGTTTATTTCCGATGTAATAAAGAAAAATGACCATTAGGGCTCTGTATTAGTTGGCCACGGTGACCAATACATAGCATGGCTCATTTAGTATGGCCCCTGTGGACGGTAATTTGAGAGAGTCGTGGCTAGTGCCCACTACTGCTTTGCGGATGACTAAACATTTCCAGCACATTTTTCATTGTTGTCTCATTAAAATAGTTGCATGCGCTCGTTTCAAAGACCCACTGTTTTAGTTTTTCAAGTCTGTTCAGCCAAGGCCTGCAGCGTATAAACTAGATTTTACATTTTCTGAACTGTGAGTGGTGCTTGCCCATTAAAATCTCACTGCCACAATGCTGTGGGTGGTTGTCAATGTGTTGCCAAGTGGTTGCTAAGGTGTTTTAGCACGATTACGTGCAGTTGCCTGGGTGTTTTGGGGGATTACGAGACAATTGCTTACTGGCTGTTGCTGTTACTGTTAAAAGAGTCCAGCCCCAAGTATCTGTGATGTTCCGTTCATAAGATATGATTTATACATCCTTATTTAGTGTAAGTCTACGATGGAGGTCTTCAACATTTGTAAGGCAGGGGCAAAGAGGTGAGTAAGGGACCCCATAGTAAAAACTGTGCATTACATACGCAATGTTTTAACATGTTCATTACAAAGTCATTAAAATAATCATTATTGAAGTACAGATTCATTATGTATTCATAATGTACGCTTTTTCCAATGTAACTTCCCGTTTTTAACTTTGTAGCTCTGGATGAGGTGAATAATCGTGTAATCATATTTTATATTTTCCCTTGTAATGTAAAAAATAACATTACAGGTTACAAATTAGAGATAAAACAATAATTGTGAGACCCCCTATAGTACCTCTGCGGACCCCCTGTTAAAGACTCCTGTTTAATGGGATTTTATAAATATTGTATCATCTGTCAGCTAAAGTATAAGTCTGATCATTTGGAAGAGTAATTGTACACCCCTCTGCAAAAAGCTGCACAATTTGATAGCATTTAGGGTCAAGGGTTTGTTCAAATCCTTAAGCCTAAATATCCGCAATATTAACAGTAATATTTTGAAAGCACTGATAATGACACATTCTACTGTGAAACTGAATGTTTCAAAAACAAGTTCCTGTAACCGGCTATTAGATCTGACACCAGTAACTGCAGTAGCACAATTAGATCTGACCATGTTCCTCTAGAAAGTAAATGGAAGGCAGAGTTTGCAATAAATGCTTCTTTAGCTGAGTTGTTATTCATGCAAAAGAATGCATTTGTGTGTGTATGTGTGTGTGTGTGTGTGTGTGCAGGTCTGTTACAAGAGCTCATTAGAGATTCAACCTTCAGTATGAAAGATTCTGTAGGCCATTTGCTTGCAGTGTGTGGAATTCTCGCTCGCTTGACCTTATCAGCTTCAAAAGCATTGAAAACAGCGAATTAGGACTAGTAATGTTAAACATGTTATACATACAGTAATCCGGTAGAAATCTAGTAGAAATATTAGTCCAGAAATATACAGTAAAAGTACAATAGAAATATTGACAAACGAAAAAGAAAAATAGAATAAACCATGTTTTTACTCTTTTAAAATGTGAGTTCCTACAAAAATCACCATGATGTTAAGATTTTGAAGGAGTTTGCCTCATGCAGTTGCTAGTGTGCTTGCTGGTTGTTGGGGAGTTGTCTTGCAGTTGCTAGGGTGTTGCTAGGAGGTAGCAATGGTGTCTATGTTGTTCTGTTAGATATGGCTTAAACAACTTGTTTTGTTTTATCTCTCACAAGCAAAAATCAAGTTGTTTGGTAAAGAAATAGCACAACTCCTCTCGCCATCTCACATGATTCCTTTATAATTCATGTGCGTAATAGAAATGGTGCAGGATGGGTTACGCCGGTTTAATAGTTTAGTATAACTAATTTAATATTTAAGGTGTTGGTTTAAACAGAAGTAAACAACATGACAATACGTTTATGCTAACTGCAGATGTGAGCACCGAAAGCCAGACAGTCTTATTAAACGTTAAGTTGTATAACATTCGCATGTCAATGTGATGGGATTGGACGGCTGGGGAACAACTTTGCGCTTTTTTAAACAGGTGTTACGAAAACAGATGTTTTTAAAAGGTGTTTTATGTGCAAATATTTGTTGCCGGCTTGTCAGCTATGTACAGTTTTAAACTGTAATTATGCAACACGTTTGTGTACTAACAAGATTTTACAGGCAGTTACCACTTATCATTTGAGGCAAGATGCTGGAAAGAGCAACTGTTATAGAGGAAAAGAATCCAAATCCATTTCCTGCTCATGTGAGGAAGACGTGATTTGTGTTATGAATGATATGCGCTGTGCACTTACACTATACACTATATCTTTGGCTATCTAGTGTATACATTTGGAATGGAACACAGTTTTTTTTACTACACTGAAGCTATTTTTCAGAAAGCAACAATGCACCATGCAAAGGATTTCTATGAAACTGTTGAAAACCAAAATGTTTGCTTGCACATAATCCTGATTGTGTAAATAGCATAAAAAACTAAATGGACCACAGTGATCACCACAACACTATCTCCAACATCTTGTAGCCAATCAGCAACGGGGGCGTATTCACCAGCTGTTGAGGGCAGAGCAATGAAGGGAGGAGTGTGTTTGTTTGGGTGTTGACATTAAATATCAACAGCATTTCTCAGAAATCGCTTACTACAGCTTTAAATTGTTTAGCCCCGCCCCTTCTGCTACGTGGGATGTACACTTTTTTTAACAAGTAACTTGTTCTGAACTCCGAATGACCCCCTGACCTCAGTCTATGATAAGCCCTACAAGTTCTTACACTTTAAAGCCAAATAAGGTAGAACAAACAAAAGCGCTTTTAAGTAGGAACAGCTTCCGTCAGATGTTATTGCTTAGATCCATGCTTAAACAGTCTGGGAGAAAGAAACTAAAGAGAGAGAGAGAGGGGGAGAGAGAGAGAGCCTTTCACCTCAAGTTGCCGTAAAAGCGGCAGAGATTTTCCTGGCTGATCCGAGTGTTGAGCCCCTTTGCTTGGTAAGCTCTTTGATATGTGAGCTGGTTAATCCCTCTGGATGCCATGTCTTCATCTTCCCATCCAAGTACCCTTTTATTAACCTTTGACTCCTCCCAGCTCCTTGTTTGAAGAAGGCAGCATTTCATTGGCTTTCCCATCTCGACTGGCGGCGTATCAGCGGCGTATCAGCTGTTTCTTTTCCCAAGCCCTGTGTTTCATAGCGCTCTTGGGGCTGGTGCTAGGCTGTGTTATGAATGGGTTTATTGCCAGGTCAAATATTCCTTCCAGCTTGTTGAGGTGGATGAGTTGAACACCTTCCCCCATTGGCTGATTGGTTGGTATTATGTTTTGCTCTTTAATTCCCCGCATTAGGTCACCACGTTTGTGAGGGGCAATTAAGACGCGCTCTTCGCTCGGGAAATAAGAAGCTTTAGGCTTCTATGGAAAAGGTAGAGCGAGTGAATTATTTCCCTGGTGATCGGGGGCCGCTTGATTACGTTCTCTGCCATCTGTAATCCCTCTTATTGCCCTATGGTCAACAGGATAATTCTCCTAATAAAGTGCTTCTCATTTCCTACTGTCCATATACACCTGTTTTGACAAAACAGTCATTTTGAAAGCAAACATCAAATCCATTAAAAAGCACCTGATCTATTTCACCATACTTATGCTAACATACTACGGCTGCCGACAGCCCACAATTTAATAGATAAGCTTTATACTACAGAATTCTGTATCATTTAAATGCTATTTTTAATAGCTGTATTTGGCAATCCTAACCAAAACGATATTTATTTCCACCCACTGGTTTGCTGAGAGCCAGAAGGTTTCATTGCTTTAACAGTAACCTGTAATCAGCGTTCGACTTTAATGAGCCTGTTTCTTTTATTCAGCACCTATAGAAGACTTGTTTAAAAAAAGACTCGTTTAAATAAACTACATTTTTACATTGTCTGAAGACAATGAAATGTGATCGCACCAGCAGGTGCTAAGCTGTGTGCCAGGGCTTGTTGCCAGGGCATTGCTAAGGTGTTTTGAGTGCTTGTTACAATGTTTCTGTGAACAATTTAGGGTGTTCTGGGTAATTGTTAGGTGGTTGCTTGGTCTAAGTCAAAAGAACCAACCCCAAAGTCTCTTTCCAGTCCCTAGATACGGTTTGGCTCCCTCCTTCAACTTAAGTTTCTTTTTTAAATCATCCTGCAGTTGAAAAGCAATCACATAAAAAAGATCATATCACAATCTCACTTTTACAATCCGAGGTATCGTTTATGTCTGTGGCAGAAAGGATGTGTAACAAGTCACACCAGTTACGTTTGGATTCATGTTGGTAATACCACAAATCCCGAGTCTGAGGATTTGTAATTGTAATACTTGATTCGGCAAGCACCGCTAATAAACAGACTGTAGTTTTTAAATATTGAAGGCATTTTTCTAAAACCTTCACAGTAATGGCATTATAATGTGTTCACGGGGAACTGTGTATGCCTGAGAGAGTGAGGTGTAATTACTTGCGTTGAAAACACAATGCTATACAACAACAATGCAAAGCAAGCTAAGCTGTAAGCCCCAGCAGGGTTGGAGCTCGTTTTGATCATATAGTGCACGCTGAAACTCTTCGAGTTTGAACCCGAAGGCCATCAACTTTTTCTCTGAAATAAGGAACAAATCTCTGTGGCACATGCCATTCTTCAGGAGTTAAAAACTGAATTGAAGTTTCACGCAGAATGGGCTCCAGTGTGTTACCAAAATCCCTGCGCCATAATAGGCTGTAACTCACGAAAACGTCCTGGTCACATTTCGCACAAAAATCCAAAGCAAAACAGGAGTTATGTTTTGCATGAAGGTACTTTTTGGCCATTTTTTTAACTCAGTTTGTAACCTTTTAGGTTACAGATGAACAAAAATACTACTTCCATTGAAGTAAAAATATGTTTACTCAAATTTCGTCAGTGGGCACATGCACATTCGTTCTCCTTAATCAAAATATAATTTTAATATTTATAATAATATTTTTGCAGTGACCAAAACCCAAAACATTCTTAACAGGCTTCACAAGTGTCACCCAATAACATCTTCAACTAGTGTTTTACCAGCGGCCTATATTTCCAACTTCGTAATCAGTTGAAAAGTTAAATCATGAGGAAACTAATTTGCTCCTCGCATTATGATGTTGAAGTAGGCATGCAGTGATATGCACTAATCTGTCATGAACTGAGCGCTAATGGAAATATGCAGAAAGAACAGCATAATGTGCAATCTCTGTGGTCTTCAAAACCCCCGTAGATACCCCTCAAGGGGAATTATATTACTCTGACACGTAGTGCGTATGTTCATAAATCAAATGCGACCTATGGAGAACGTTTTTTTGCATTTTCTCTTCCCCTCCCAAGAATGTGCTCATTTAATAAAGCTAAAGTTAATCAGAAAGCTTTAAAGTTAATCAGAAAGCTCATTAGGGATCAGATTACACAGGTAACATTGCAGATTGTCAGGGTTGCTGGGGATTCTCCACATTTTAGTTTTGCTCTCTCTATAGCTCTTGTGACGCACAGCTATTGACTTCCATTCAACGGCAACTTTATCGTAATTTATCTACCCTTTTAATGAAAGGTAGGATCTGGCGATTGCTCAGAGTGGTCTAATTATTATCACTTAATGAAAGCGTAAAAAAAGCACATGATTTAACGGTACGATACTGTCGCATGCGCGTGCCTCTTAATTTAATATCCGAGTACAAACGCCTTAATGCAATGAACTGCATGCTGGGATACACAGTTGTTTGAAATTCATTATCATGCAAATGAGTGGATTCGTAAAAGTCCATAGTTGCAGGAATTTCTGAGGCAGATAATGGACGCGCACACATTTTTACCTTGTCTTATCATCTGCCCGGCGACGTGTTATTTTATTTATTTATTTATTTATTTATTTTGGATTGATTCCCGGCATAGAGGTCACCTTAACAGAACAGCGAAAAATTTTAAACACATTTAAAGATTAGCTTTTATTTTTTATGCTAGCCATAATGGCTGTTAACAGGGCCTTTGACAGTTTTCAATTTACCTTGAATCTTATTTCTGTGATGTGCTATCAGACCTTTGAGCGCAAACTTGTTTTGGAATATTAGCCATTTTTATTCTCCCTTCCACTCCACCATCAAAATTTGTCACATTTTCTCTTTCAAACGGCCCATTGCCACGGCGGTATTCTGATCATGTTCCGCGCGGGAGTTCAAAGAAGACTATAAATGCATTTGTAATGAGCGCGAGCGCTAATCATGCCACGGCATAATGCGCCTCTGAGGAGCTGCTGGAGAACATCCTGCGAGGGGCTTCAAAGCTCTGCGCTTAAGTCTCTCTAGCCTCCAAGGGCAAACTTTTGTTGGGCGTATCAATACCAAAGGTGGCCCAAAGGTGTCTGTTTACTGTACTGAAAATCATCTTGATGAGAAGGATCTATGTTTTATATGTGTGTGTGAGAGAGAGAGAAAATGTATGTTTATATGTGTGTAAATGATAATTATCTTGATTTTTCTTTGTGTTCCTCACAGGTGCACAGGTGCGTGTGATGCAAGAACAGAGGAAGTTGCATATAAACATGTTCACGCAATAAGTATAATTAAAGGTTTTGTTGATTTCAGTTTTTATTTAGATGAACAAAGTTTTACAAATGTGTCAATATCTTTATGGTGGACTATACGGAGTCTGGCAGAAATGTGAAATAATAAATTAAAAAAATGGTTAAAAAAAAACTAAAAAGGACAGTTAATGTGACCTAAAAAACATAATTATTAAAACTGTCAGTTTTCTTAAAATTGTGTGTGTGTGCGTGTGTCCTGTTACCTTGAGGAAGAACCTGAATTCACAGTCATGAGGGCTATACAAGAAAATTCATGCATGTGCAGGCACACACACACACACACACACATGCCACTGAAAACAAATCCTGAGTGACCCCCAACTTTCCGTACAGTCACTTACAGCATGACGGTCAAACAGGAAAGCCGGGATTCTGTTTCTCTGGTCTAGATGCTACAGCAGTATTACATCCATAGATCACCTAAAATTAGCAGCAGGGGCCCCGTCAGATCCGACATTGCCACTTAATCTTAGCTTTTTGGCAGAGTGTTGCCATAACAGGTCAAGTGGCAGCCATTAATCAAATGTCCCAGGTGTAGTGGAAGCCGGCGTGCGGGGGGGAGTTGTGGAGTGTGGGGGATGGGGGGTCTGGGTGGCTCGGAACAGTACGGAAACTTCTGTGGGAATTAAGGCCGGCCGTAAAACCTTACCCGAGGAAATAATCCAGTCTATTCCATAAAAGATTAAACCTCTTAAAGAAGATGGATCGCCTTTTTTACTTTATCTAGCAGGTGTAATCCTAGATTATTGGAGGACATATTGAAGCAGGGAAGCTGGAAAATTTGTGGGAGCTGTGAAACGGGTCTTGGTGCCGCTTGGAAGATGTGCGGATTATATGTGAATGGACAGCGAGAAACCGATTTGCCTTCGGAATTTCTAAGGATGTGACATTGTACACTTGTGTAGTAGATAAACAGGAGAATATTACGAATGCATTTACAAACACAAATACACAACGTAACGCAGACCTCACAGCCTCAAAAGCAAAGGGAATTCTGTACCACTGGTGGCACCAAAATGATGCTAACAATGCAAAATAATAATGAAAATGCTGATTGTTTTCAAAAGATTTAAAACATTCCATCTGTCATTGGTCAGGCAAACAGATAGCCCCACCCCCAAAGTTACACCATTGGTTAAACCGATGTTTTCATTTCCGGCCAATTGGGCTACTCAGATTACCAACAAGCTGAACAACTTGTTGAATCATAATTCATATAAAGTTAAGTCAAGCATGGTCTGATGTGATCTGAATTAACACAACTAAACAGTTCAGTTTACTACCCATGCAAATAAAAAAAATCCTCATGCATATGCTGTCAAAATGTCTCCTGTCATCTCCATGTCTCCTTCCACAGGTCTTGCACAAGATCCATCAGTATCTACAGCGTTCGGTCCTCCTGCTACCTGACAAAGAAAGTTGTCAAGTGTGGAGCTCCACCCCGTCTGTGAGTTCATCTTCTTTAGTCTCCTGGATTATGCTTAACTCCTTCAAAATCTTGCCCTGGTGCAACATCAAAAGACAAAAACACATGGGAGAATCACGCAACTTATTAGAGCACCGCCGCCTTTGCTCTTTCTGTCTCTCTTTTAGTTGCTTTTTCGCAATCAGACGTCTCTTTTACACCCTGAGTGCGCAGATTTGGGTTTAAAGTCGTAAACCGTCTGAAAAACTTGCAAGTGAAGTTTCACTGTTACTGAGCACAACACCAACAGTAAATTTGTTTAAAACTTTTTGGTCAGTTTAAGGTGAAACTGACAACGTTTTATAGCATTTTTATCTCAAACATTTATGATTAATCGGTTCGTATTCAGAAATCATATAACCAGCTGCGTCTGGTGTCACTAAGGTCAAATGTTGAGCAAACGCAGTTTTGTTTTGAGTGAGCCCTGAGAATTGAAAAAACATCAACGTGGATGATTACCCAGAATTCCTTTCACCAAAAATATACCAGTGGTGGCTACAAAAGCAATGCTGTCACCATGTGAGGCAGGCAGCAAAAGTACCCTCAGTTTCTCACAATTATTACTGTTTCTCAGTTTTATATTTCACTATCAATCAATGTCCGTTACATGTTCTCATGTTCTGCACATGATTAACACTAAAAGCATGAGAGAGATACAATAAAGAGAGAGAGAGAGGGAGAGAGAGAGAGAGAGGGAGAATGTACATCACTCATTTGAAGGTTTTGCATGTTTTGTCACACGTGCCAATTGTTAGATGAAAGGCATCACAGATTGTGGTAAAAAAAGCCCTTCACTTTGATTTATGTCTGAGACAAATTAGAGAAAAGAGAGAGAGAGAAAGAAAGTGAAACAGAGTATGTGTGAGAGAGAGAGAGAGAGAGAGAGAGGGG
>JAZGTJ010011684.1:0-16657 GCA_036877575.1 Botia almorhae
ATCTCCCATCTTGGAGAGACACACTGAAATACCAGTGAACAGCGCAGATTCTGCAGGCCAGTGTCTAAAAGAAAGCTCCTGTTGTGGTGAAGCTAAGGAAGCCCCTGTAGATCTCAGCCAACCATGCTCACTTCTGGCAGACAATCCACCAATGAAGTCTTTCTGTGGGTTTCCCAGCTCCCTGCCCATTCTCCTAGAGCTCAGAGAGAGCAGCTCTGAAGCTGGCTCCAGTGCTCAAACGCCTCTCACCCCCGAAGAGCCTGATGAGTTCTTTGATACCCAGGAAACAGTTGAGGTGTGGAGGGGAAGTCCGGGGCCCTGCCTCACCCTGGCACTCCTCTGGAGGTAGGAGCTCCATGTGTGCCTGAGCCTTGAATAAGGTGGAGACTGGGCAGCTCTGTGGTTAACCATGCATTCTTAACCCTAGTGATCTACCATACTTTTACTATAGTTGGAGCATTGAAGTCTCGTTGAAATCCAGTCAAAGGACGAAGTGGGATTTGCTGGGGATTTGTTATGTCAAGCTCAGATGCACCTGTTAACTTCATCTTATTACATTTCTCTGTAATAATGTAGTACAGTGAAGCTGAGAACTGTTTCTGTAATAGTTTCATTTGTAATCACTGACATAAAACCCTCTGACTCAGATCCAACTCAAAGATGTTCTGCTGTTTGGTGCTCAGTATTCAGTCTGTAAATAATGGCACTTTGATTTACAGTGTTGGAAATAAAAGTTTCCTTTGTTTCATTTTGAGCATTTGTGTTCCTGTTTTATTTTTTGTGTAAACTGTGTTTATATTATATTAGACTTAAAAATAATACCTGGCTGTGCTGTTTTGCACAAGTGGACTGTCCCTCAGTCTCACTTGCTTCTTTATTTGAACAAATCAACACCTCCTTCTGTATATATGTACAGACGCAATATTCATGAACCATAGGAAATGAGCAGTTTCTCTTTTAAGTTTGGCATTTCCATTTTCAAAACACTTCTTAATGATAATCTTGTATATGTATATATTTGCATATGCATCATTAGCTGTTACTGTTATTCACCCTCATATTCTGGTTTTGATCAAAGGGTTGGCATGACAACAAGGTCCTTAAAATTTATCACCTGGTGTGTTTTAATTCTATTAACCACAATTGTTCAAAGAAAATGCAGCTTCTACAAGACCGAATACACAGCTAGCATTAAACATTTGCAATCAGGTCCCACCAGCAACTATTATCTCAAATGTTTGTGATTGGGATCACAGAACAGTGGGGCTTTGTTTGCTGCTGTGCCAAGCACTGCATTGGGTTTTAACACAAGGGCATTTTTCATTTGTTACTTTCTCTCAAAAAGCAGACAGAAAGGGGAGAAAAATGGGTAATAGAAGATAAAGGCATGTGACCCAGACAGTGATGTCATAGTCATGTAAATTCAATCCAAATTTCAACACTGGAACAGAGCTGCTGTGCACTGCTGTAATTTTCTCTCAAATCATTAAATAATGTAGATATAGAGTGCTTTATCTCAGAATGTATTAGACATAACTAGTTACAATTTGCCATGTATTTATCTGATATTTTCAAGAAGGACATATTTCCCTTCCCAAAGTCTTATTATTTTTATAAGACCTTTCTAAGACTGAAATCTGTTTTTATTCTTTGACACAGACACTTATGGTTCGCTTACTGGGGGCTTTTAGGTACATTTTTACATTAAGGATTATATAAATAAAAATGACTGTATTTTTTGACTGTATACTCTACTCTGTACTGTTCTAAGAAATAATCTTATGCAGGTTTTGATCTTTTTATTTAATTATTTCAAATAATTATGCTAAATCAAAGATTAAGTATTTGTTTTCTATTAACATATTTTATTAGTGATTATCACATTTACCTCTACAATATATTTGTAGACACTTAAAGAAAGATAGAGCATTGCACATAAACAAGAAATGAAATAAAATTGAACTTCATAAAAATGACAAATTAAAAAGAGATCCAAGTAAACACTTGAATAGTTTTCAACACTGCGGTACCATTTCAGTACCATTAGCATTTAAATATATGTTTAAAATAGTACCTTATTTAATATAAATATGAACTATTACATACAGGTATAAACTTAAGATCACATGCATTAAATAGCTAGACTCAATAGAATATTATATTATATTTGATGCTATCAAACTCATTGCTCATAACTAGGGGATGTTTTGCACAGTACACCTTGACTTATTTTTCATATTTTTTTTAACATTTAGTCTTCAAAAAAGAAACAAAAGTCACAGAGATGCTTACAAATCTTGATTCTAAAATGTGATCAGTGATAGTTACTTGATCTGGCAGTCTGCAGTCTGGTATTTATTTGTTTTATTCTGTGGTACAGTCACACCTGGGTTTCAGATAATAATACGGCCAAATAAGCAGTAGCTCAAAAGTTACAGCATCTTAAAAACATCAGAGGAAAATAAACTGAGCATTCTTATGTATTTCCTATAAAGGACATACAAAGGACAATGCTGAACCATTTTCTGAAACCTTGTCTACAAACTTCTGTGCATTTGTCTCCAAAGACATTCAGTAAAGTTGCAAAATAAAATCTTAAAGACCACAAGACTAAAAAACAATCAGAATTATAAAAACAAAAATTAAAACATGTCCAATATTATGAAAAGCATGACAAGATTAAGGATTAAAATGTGAATTTTAATAAAAAAAATGACTGAAATGAAAGAGTTTTCAATTTGATTAACAACCTGCCATTTTTAAACAAGATGTTAATTCTGAGCAAAGTAGCTAAAAGTATAGCAGTACTAAATGTATGTTCAGCCTTTAGTTTATGGAAACATACAATGCATACAGTTCTCTTTATAGAGAGTTTATCTATTAGTCAGTCAAGGATACAAGTTCATCATTCTTCCTTAAGTCATATTGTGCGTTCTAAAATTCTGTATCACTAGCAGCACAGCATAATTTATTTAACTCATAAAATTTAAGCCTACATTTACACTATTAAAAAAGCACAAACAAATAATTCTGCAGTTCTGAGCTTATCAAGACATGTTTCCTAAATATTTAAAACATTTAATTAAAAACAACAAAAAATTAACATTGTTCATTTTCGCCAATGGAATAGAGACACTGTACAGAAAAGTGGCAATGTTTTAACTGTGTTTAAAACCTGTAAACCTGTACCTGTATTTAAGCCTTGTATTCCTAAATCACTGGTCATAAACTGTAAAATTTCAAAATGTTATGTATGTTTTCATCTTAATTTAATAGAACGACAAATTAGAAAAATGAGATTTTTCAGTAAGGTTAAACATAAGCCAGAATCAGCTTTAGCAATCCTTAAAACAAAGTAAAAACGAACCTAAAGCATGGAACAGCTTTAGGTGCCTTATTCATTTCATATCTTTCCTCTTGTAATAAGTAACCCTAAACAGGGTACAACTTTCAGATATACATTATAAAGTCAGTAAATTCACTGAGCAAAGTCAGTAATTCACTGATCATTTCTATTGCCAGTAAATTTGGTTTAAAGAATCTCAGTCATTTTATATACATTGTTTTGGAAAATCATTACAAGGTACAAATTCATTCTGTTTTGATGCTCCTCAAAATTAACATCCACACAATATAACATGCTTTTGAATTTTAAACAACTAAAAATAATCATAAACTCTGTCAACATACACTTTGTAAATCATTTAATGACAAAAAATGATTTGACAATATCCCTCATTTAAAAACTGACAATAAACTAATTTAATCTCTAAACATGGTTTAAACATTAGAACAAAATGATCCTTCTGTAGTCCTTTTTTAGCTTTCAGATCTTGTACTGTACTTACTAAAATATATTTTTTTCATGCTATTGTTGATGGTATTCTCACCTAATATATTATTTCATATATACAAGTTCATCATCCTTCCTTAAGTCATATTGTGTGTTCTAAAATTCCGTATCACTAGCAGCACAGCATCCTACTATACAAGCACAGCATCCTCCTATACAAGCACAGCATCCTCCTATACAAGCACAGCATCCTCCTATACAAGCACAGCATCCTCCTATACCTAGTATATCATCTTACTATACAAATTAAGTGTATAGTAATTATGATTCATAGCATTAATCTCTTAGGGCAGGAATATAAAGCAATTTTGAAATTATTTTACATTTTTAAAGTTTAGTAACAGTACGATAAGAACAATATGTGAACTAATCAGATGAAAGCAGGAGAGTTGCAGTTTTTCAGGACTTTCTGGTGCTTTTGTTCAAAAAATGTGAAGAGGTATACTTGTGCTTTAGTTAAATATCATTGTAAACAAGAATATATAACGTTTCTGTGTTTGTACTGTAGCACACTCACACTGTAACCTTGCTTATAAAACTGCAACTTGCAATGAGGTCATGAGAAACAGTTTAGGTAGGCCCTACAAACTGACATTTGTGTGTTTGACTGACAGTTGTGTATGTGTTGTACAACTTAAAGGGAAAAGTCACCCTGAAAAGTATACAGTAAAAGGCACATCCCTCTCCTGCTTTCTGACAAGAACAATCATCAATGCTTATACCATTTAATTAAAGTTTGGGGACAATAGATAATGTGCTTTATTAAAACATGGACATTGAAATATCAAAGGGTTAAAAATTGTACACAAAATTACAATTAAGGCTGTAACGGACCATTTGAGAGTAAAGATGTGAACCTGGGAGCTATGTTGAATTTAAAACTCTATTTTGCAGGCTGGGAAGGACTCGTCCTGCATTACTACTGTGCTGCTGCTGGCCAGAACCATGACATTCAGCTCCTGTTGTTTCTTGTGAGTCTGCTGATACCACTCACGGGTCACTTCAGTGTCATGAGTAGGTATCAACGTTACCTAAAAATAGGACAGAGTAAGACATTTTATTATGGTGTATTGTACTGTAATATGGGGTATGGTATGCTTTTACTATATGACTTTAAACCATTTAGTTTAAAACCATAAATTTTGGTAAACTTATATACACAACATCTATGAAACATCCAGCAAATTACAAAATTTCACTCTTGATCACACAGAACAGTTAAACAACTACCTGTAGATTGGATCCCCATTGTGCCTTTCCCTCTAGCAAGGCATCCAGTACACTACGGCTCGGCTCTTCACTGCTGGAGTCATTTGCACTCACTACATAATATGCGGAACGAACACGTTTGAAGAATTCCTGGTCCACATTTTTCGCACTACAGTGATTGGGAATGTAGGCCAGATCCACATAGATAGCAGGACCAGGTGGCACAGCTGCACTGAATTTAGATGAATTTGAGCCTTTTAAAAGGGAAAACAAATCAAATGTCAGTAAACCATGTTCTAATTAAATGGACATTTTTTAAGATTTTTGTTCATACCTGCACTGTTCTTAAAACCATTGACAAGACCTTTGCCAGTGTTGTGACTTGACCTTGACAGATCATCCTCTATGTCCTTCTTCTTGAGAGAGCTGGAGGGGTCCTTGGATGGGGACCTCTTCCGTCTGGCATCAGTCTTCCTAGCAGGAGATGAGGACTTTGTTTTACCTAATTTACGTAAACCTTTTGCTTTGGTATCTTTTTTGATTGGTTTGTCTGTTAGGCTTGACAGAGCCTCTGGATCTACCATACACACATCAGGGTGAGGGGGAAAGGGGGCAGGGTCCATCATTGGTGAGGGAAAGGGATCCTGATGGTTTTCAGATGACCTCGATGAGTAATGTTTCCCCCCAAAGGCTTCAGCTGATTTATCAACAGGGAGGTAGTCTGCATCCTCATTAGAGTCATTGTTTCCTTTTGTGATTGATGGACACTCTTTTGTTCCTCGAGGAACATCAGAATTTGACTGGGAATGCAATGGTTCATTGATGGAGGTTGAAGGTGTGACCTCCTCACTGGCACTAACCCCAGCAGCCATGGCTCCAGAGAGGTGTGATTTACTGTCTTCACCATGATGACTATAGAATTGGTGATGAGGCTGTTCGTGAGATCTTGTCTTATCAGAAGGCTGCTGCTGATCAGATCCCTCGCTTCTCTGTTCTTCGCTCTTTTCATCACTTAAAAGTTGACATAAGCTTGGGTTGATGAAGGACGGAGATGTGTCTCCTTTCCTCTGCTTATATTCACTGGAGGAATGACCTGGAGAAGCTTTCAATAAATGTGGATGAGCGTCAACATCTGAAGGATAGTCAGAGTCGTCACTGAGTCTGCTTGGGTCATCTGCATAATAGGAGGACTGGAAATGTTGATCTATGGATGTGAGGGACAGAGGACGTGCTGGGTGCTCTGGCTTTGTTTCTTCTTCTTCTTCATACTCATCATCATGTTGATAATGAGGTGAGAAGGCCCCTGGGTAGATGCCTCGCTGCTGCTGCATTTCCCATCCATTTGGGCTCTTTACTTTATTTATGTTAAACTCTTGGCCGATTTCCACCTTGCTGGTTCCATCAAAACTTTCTGGTGCATTTACACTGACTGCTGCAGGCCCATTTGATGGCTCTGTTTTAATGGGCTCAGGGAATGTGGAAGGTTTTGAAGAAAGCACATCTGAAACAGTGCCTCCCAGACCAGAAGACACGTCCATTGTTAGTTTCTCACTCAAGGAATAGGTGGCATCCTTCTTGTCTGTTTGGGTTGTGTGTGGAGATCTTTGGTACTGTAGTTTATCCTGTTCGGTTTCATCCATATAATCATCTTCCTCCTCAGTACACTCTGTGTCTTCATAGTACCGTTTCTCAGGGGACTCATATTCAGGTGTTGATGAAGCGCCTTCAGGAATAGAGTCTTTCTGTGTGGTCTGAGGGGGAGAGAAACACAGTTCAGCTGCCCCAAATTCAGCTTGTAATCTTGAGTCATCATCCCACTCTGGCTTGTAAAAGCACTGACTCTGTGGACCTTGATCTAAAACAGGGCTTGTAGAGCTAGCTGGGTCTTTCTTATCACCTATACTAGTAGCAGTGTTTTGGGGAAAAGGCCTGACGTCCTCAAAGGGTGATAATGGTGAGAATCTTGCAAGACTAGATGTGCATTCAGCTGTTGTGGTGGCAGGTGTTAGCTTCTTAGAAACTTCTAAATATTCATCCTTTACTTGCCCACCAGAGCTAAAGAAGGGTGAGTCCACCACTGGTGAATGTTCATTTTTCTCAAATCCAGTGCTGGCTGGAGTCTCTAACTCATCTCCAAACTGGCGGCTGGTGGACAGAGATGCTGAGGCTGATGAGAAATGACTGTAAGAAGAGGAAGCAGAGTATGCTGTTGCCAACATGGTAGTATAACTGAAACCCAATGCAGCAGAGCCATCTGTTTTATTCTCTAACACATCTGGTGTCTTCTGCTGGTCAAACTCAAGATTTTTACTTTTAGCCAAATATGACTGAGCATCATTCTTATATTTTCCTACAAACTCATCTTTCTCCTCACTGGAGGAATGTTTAAATTTAGAGGAACCGGTAATGTGACTTTCCGTAGGCAAAGATGACGAATCACACTTAGCAGTTTGTAATAAGTCCTTGGGACCCTCATGACTCAGAGTGGATTCAAATGCTAATGAATCTTGCTGTTTGCTGTAAGTGTCAGAGCCAAAACTATAGTCTTGTGATATGGTGTCTTTCTTTTCATCCTGAAGTTGAGCAGGTACAGTGCAGGTGACACTACTCAATGTGCTCTGGGCATCTTTCTCTGGTCTGTCTTTGGCACCTTTCTCCATATCACTATCACTTATATGCTCTCCAAACTCATCCAACTCATCCTCATCATCTTCCTCATCCTCCTCATCTTCATCCTCGTCTTCATCTTCTCCATCAGCAAGCATCCTTATGTCTTCAGGCAGAACCTTTTCTGTGCCAAGCGCAGATTGGCCTACCGCAGAGCTGGTACTTTTAATACTGTAATCAGAGATGAAACAGTTATCTGCATAATTGCCTGACTGTGATAAACCAATCTCTGCCATCCCACTCAAATCAGCCTTTCCAAATTTAACTGAAAATGGGTCTCTCTCCTCTGAAACTGAATGAAAGGTTTTCTCAGCTGCCTCCTGTTCGACTTTATTTATTTTCTCAAATAAAATTCTATCAGACATGTCTCTAAATTCAGCTGCCTCATGAATACTTTGTGTTTCACTATATGATGCTGATGATATTTCCTTTTCATGTAATGGTTTAAGGTCAGGAACCTTCCCAGAAGAAGAATCCATGTAATCCCCTTTCTCTGTTGTCTTTATTGTATCTTCAAATGTGTTGTCTGGTGGCAGATTGGGAGAGTATGAATCCACAGAACTTGATTTACTGTCATATAAATCAGAGTAAGTAAAGCTCTTCCCAACATAGGGTGTATCTTGCCTAACCATTCTTTCAAATTTCCCTTTGAGGCCTTTATCACACTCAGGGAAGGAATACACGTTGAAATGAACAGTTCTATCACTGTCTTTAGAGATCACTGGGTCATCTATCTCTAAGAATGAAACATCTTTTTTGTCTTGGCCTGCTGACATGGAGTCTAACTGGCCCTGGGGTCCCTTTACGCTTGAGAAAGTACCATTCTTAGTTTCACTTTCATCTTCTTCTAAGCTGAGTCCCGGAGATTTGTACTCTTGACCCAAGTAGGTCAAAGTTTTTGGCTGATCTTTCTTATCCACATCTTCATGGGTATAATCTTCATCAAGAAAAGTGCTCTCCCTCTCCTCTTTGTATTTAGTTTTACCACAGACTTTAAAGCTGTCCCTTTCATAGTAATCATCTTTCTCTTCCTCTTCTTCATCCGAGTCAAATATCTTTGCCTTTGTGCTGGAGAATCCCTTTTTCAAAGGGTCCAACTCATCATCGATTATTTTTACAGACTTTTCTTCAGCAGAAGCATCATGAGTTAAATACCTCTGAAAGTCAATGGTCTCTTTGTCAAGTTTTTCTTCTTTATCCACAATCAGTGGCTTTTGTTTCCTCTCTTCAGTTGGAGAGAAACTGCTGCTGGTAGGTCCTGATTGTGTGGGTGAGGCATATCTCATAGTGCTGTCATCTGGACTGAGGCATCTTTCTTCACACTCTGAAACAACATTTGTCTCTGATGTGCAAGGCAAATTTGGTGAGAAGGACATACTTTGGTCAGATGTGCCTAATTTAGGGTCATCTTTAGTGTGTAAGTTAGGCTTATCCTTTTCATCTTTTTCCTGTGTGCCAGCATACATCACAGGAGAAGAAAGAGGTGCCACTGATAATGGAGCTTCCTCCTTGTCTTGGAGCATGGCGGCAGATGCATAACCCTCATGGAGTTTTCCAAGTGGCATGTCAACATTTGGTGTCTGATCCTCATCTTCTTCCTCATCCTCTTCATCCTCATAATTTGTGTGAGTGGTTGCCTTCCCAGAACTGTCCATTTCTGGCACAATGGGTTGGCATTCCTCTAAAGGGGGTGATTTAAAACATTTGTCCTCTTCTAAGGAAGAAGTTGGAGAAATAGTTCCGGCTGAGTAAAGGTACTCCTTGCTTTGGGTAGCATCTGTCTGCACGGATGATGGTACACTATTTACTGTATGCAGGAGTAAAGAGCTTTTACCCGTTTCTTCAATAGGTGGTGCTGTCACAGATGCTATAGACTGACATTCAGTAACAGATGTTGCAAAAGATGATAATTTGTCATATTCAGTGACCGAGGTGGCTGATGATATATGCTCTTCTTCAGCTAATGGAGCTGCCACTATATTGGCTGAATAAGCAGCCAGCACTGGCTCTTGGTCTACTGCAAATCCCTTTGATGATAACTCAGAAGCAACAGATATGGTTGATGGTTTCATACCATGGACGGTGTCAAAAGTCACTGGTTCATCAGGAACCAAGATATCATAAGAGCTGACATCATATTGAAGATAAGGGATTCGTTCTTCTGTCTCCTCATTAATCTCCTCTTCAGAGATCATCTGCTCCATCTCAGAGTTAACCTGAATGGTCTCATCTTGGATAAAAGAAATGTGCTCTGCAGCACTTACAGGATTGACAGATTCCATGTCACTTTGTTTTGTCTCCCAGTCTTTTTCCAGTTTCTCTTTCGTAGCCTCATCTGATTTGTACTTGAGCTCCTCCCCATGTACTACATCCTCTGCTTCCTCTAGCTCTGCTTTTTCAATCACATCCTCTTCTTCTTCACTTTCACTATTTTTGGGTTTAATGTCAAATTCCTCCTCTTTCTCTTTAGCTTGATTTACTAGATTTACTTGCGATCTACATGTTAGTTTTATATATTCATCTTCTATGTTATCTTCTGTAGCAGCACCTGCATCCTCAAATCTATCAACAGTTTTAGAGGGTGATTTACTTGTCTGTTCTCCATACATCACCCTCCCCTCATGAGGGGATCCTGTCTCAGCATTTGTTGTTACTATTCTCTCATCGAGAGATTTAACATGAGGGACAACAGTGTCAATTGAAGACTGAAGAGTTGAGAATTTGTTAATTTCTGTGGGCTTGGAAAACTCTTCTTCCAGTCGTAAGGCTTCAAAATCCTTCGTGAGATCCTCTGGGGAGGAGACCAGAGACCTGTCACTCTCCTGTTTCTCTGTTGGAGCTTGCCTGGCAGCTGGCCTGTTTTCTTGCTCTTTTACATCTTTTGTTTTTTCTGTTTTAGGCTTTACTTGAAACTTTGCTTTGTTCAGAGTCTTCCTGACCTCAGGGATAAAAGGCTTTAAGTCAGGTTTCGTGATTTTTCTTAATTCTGGCTTAAGTTTCTCTTTTTTCCTCTCCTCTTTAATTTTGGGCTCTTTTACAACCAAGTCCTCGTTTTTGACATCTATCTTCTCTTTCTTTGTTTCTTTCTTTTCTTGATCTGTCTTTTCCTCTTTTTTGGCAGCCTTTTCCTTGCTATGTTTTTTAGGAGATTTCTCTCTCTGCAGTTTCTTTTTCTCTTGTTTAACTGAATTGGGCAACACAGTCTTGGGTTTCAGTGGTTTTGGGGTTCTAAAACTCTCTTTGACTTTCTTCTTTTCAACATTGTTTTCACTCTTTGACTCAATGTCTTCATTGGCCTCCCTCTTGCTTGCTTTCGTAATTGAAGATGTTTTAGGGGAGGACCTAAGACTTTCCTTACTACCAGTTCTCAGCTTCATCTTAGTGTGTTTGATCAATGGAGGTGGAGCTCCAGATGACATGTCCTTTAGAGTAGCCACTGGATATCTTAATAATTCAAGATGTCTTAGCTTTTCCAGACCCTCAAATATCTTGTTTTGTGGGGCATTTCCAGGAAACAGTACCCTGACAATCTTTTCAGTTGGACTAGCAGGTACCCACACAACCAGAGCCGTTACTGATGTGAGGTAAGGAACAGAAATCTCACCTTCTTTGCCATTTGCCAGCACAATGCCAGTCTTTGCTTTACTGTTACCAGCCCACTTTTGCATGAAGAATTGCATTTCCTTGCTGTCTTTAAGTGGATTTAGAACATACATGTCTAATTTGCCAACACCCAACTTGTGAAAGAGTGTTAAAGGCTCAATTGTGTTGCTCACAACTCTGTATAGAGGTTCAGGTTTGATGCCCAGTTTCTGAAGGTACTGTAATGTGAGAGAGGCCTCCTCAATGCTCCTCTTTGGTTTTAATGTGGTTTCAGGTAACTTCAGCTTCTCAGGAACATTAAAGAACACAACACCAAGCTCTGGTGAGATCCAGTCTCCATTTGAACCACAGATCTTCTCTTCTTCCTGCTCTGCAATTTTTCTCTGTAACAGTCCATTGATGCCAGTGAGATTATCTGCTCCTATATGGGTAAGGAGAACAGAATCTATCCTATCCAAATGTCTGACCAGCTTCCAGAAGCAAGACCTTCTGTCTGATCCACCATCAATCAAAATATTAAACCCATTGACTGCAAACAAAGCAGAGTCTCCCCGTCCTCCAGGAAAGATGTAGCAGCATGGCTTGGATAGCTTGAGGAACCCTCCTGAGGTTGGTGGTTCCAGGAGCTCAGAAGGAGAGAGAACTTCCACCATCTCAGAGACATATTCTGTGATCTCTGTCACACCTTCCATCTCAGCCAGCAAAGGATCGGGGTTCATTCTGTACAGTAGTAGGTTCTGCTCCTGTATGCACCCTAGGGAGTTCCAAACCCCCTCTCCTTTACAGGACACTGTCAATCAGGCTTGCTGAATTGGAGATGGTTGGCTTAAGAGATCTTTAACCTACAAATACAGAAAAAAATTCTTTTTAAATCAACAAAAAGTTCAAGTAAGTTTTAAAAGCATTAATAAATGCTCTCTGTAAATTATTTTGGTATTTGTAATGGTGCATTTACCCAACCACTTGAGATAATGTCAGAGAATTGCTTCCAGCCAAACACTCCACTTTGCAGGATAATATCACCACCCTGTTCAGTACTCTGTCCACTTAAGACCAACAACTTGTGTCCTGCTGAGTCACAGAGCGTGTTCTTATCTGCAAAAAGGAAAAAGAAGAGAGTGTATAAAATGGACAGTCAAAATAAGTTACAGGATTTCTTACATGAAAATACAACAGATTTGATAGTTGGAAAAGTAAAAATTCTTTCTCCTATAAAACACAAGATCAAAACCATGATCAAAATACCCAAAAAATATTGACAAATGTGCATGTTTTACTGTATTTTCATTTCCTCTTCCATGCAATCAAAACAATTTTGCAAAGCTCCTGCAAGCAAATCTATTGGCCGTTGCCATGGGGACAGTAAGCCGGTGATTGCCGCCAGCAGCGTTACACTGACCCCGTTAAAGTGCTGCGCGACGCATTGCAGCATTTCTGAAAACAGTGAAAAAGTCCAGTGTACAGTTGAACACATACAAACAAATTTATGACCCAGTGGAATATTAGGCTATATTAGGTACAGACCTCTCATTGGCAGGTTAGATATCATATTTTTAATTGTCACTGGAGATCAAGAAGAGAATGGAGGAAATAATGAAAGTAGAGTAAAAGATGATCAGACAGTAGCTCCTCAACTGAGAAAAAAAGTTCTAGCATAACATATAGTAGTTAATAACTCTACAGTCAGATAAAGTAGTGAACTGCTGATTGTAGCAATGAACTAAAAACAGACACAGTTTAACCCAAACACTCTTTCCTGTCATCATTTCATAAGAGGTGGGAATCAGCAGCGTCCCGGTGATACAAAATTATATCAACATCTATCTCACAATAAGATAATAATGTGATTTGTTATGTCTAATGTATTATTTTAAAAACTGTGACATACTGTTACCTTTTACTCAATGTTTTTTTCATTTGCACTGGACTTCAGGAATTTGCTATTTTAATTTTTGCGTATTCTGTTTCATTGTGTTCTGATTAAAGTAATTAGTCATTCTTAAATTTTATTTGTTAAAAATGTAAAAACCTGATTATCGTGTGAGAATACTGATATAGTATTGAGAGATAAAATAATTAATCATTTGGCAAATAAAACAGCCACCTCTTAAATTCCACTCTCACTATGTGTTTAAAATCAGAAGGTATTAAGGGGATAAAGCAGCTTGTTATATTTTATTCCAAATAAATCCGACAGTTGACATGATTTTGACATCCTTTCCTACTGAGCCAACAGTGGGACTAATCTTTGTGTACTGTTACAAGATGTTGTGGGACATCTGTCAACATGGCCTTCAGAGATAATATTATGAGCAGCTTAATCATACTGCAGGCTTTCCTGTGACACTCAGCATATAGATGATATGTTTGGCCATATTTCACACACCTTCACAATACAGCCATTCTAAAGGGATTCATGCCTAACCTTACTGTCAGACACTTATTCATACACAGTAATTCATAACTGTTACAAGAATTTGTGTATGAAAGTGATTTGTGCTACTTATAACAAACAAATTCTGAAGAGATTTATTTAGGTATTATGTTTATTTTTGGTTTGTTTTAATTTGCAAGGAAACATTTCACCCTGAATGTTATTATATTTTTCTTTTGGATCAGTTATTCATATAAACAGTAAATTTCCTTTAGCCCTGTCACACTAGGACCCAGGTAACGTTTGATGAGTGATTATAGACCTGAAAACATGCTGAAGCAATCCTGTTACCCATTATATTAAACTCCTCCCCCTTGCTCATTATGTTCTGGTGCAAACAGTTAATTCACTTGAACACTTTGATCAAACGGTTAATCCACTTGGACACTCTGATCAAACAGTTAACCAGCTTGGACCATTTAGGGTTTTGCTTCAATGCAGGTTCTGTAGGTGAGTTAAAGAAATAAACAATATTATTAATCAGGTCATTACACTGAACGTGTTCTGTTTGTTATAGGATCATGAAAATGATACATTTCTGTTTTTTTAGTTAACAAGACAATTATAGTTTAAAGTTATTTCAGAGCAACTTAGAGCCATAGATGTTTTATGTATTTAAATCATGTACACAGATATTTAGGAGCAAGGCAGATAGTGTCTAAAATTAGTTAATTCAGTATTGCTACAATACTAAGAATGTAAAACGCCTACAAATGGGGTCAAAAACATTTTGCGTTAGCTGAAACTAACTTGGTCACAGCCAATCAAAGATTCAGAGAAGATTTTTAATCCATGCATTTTAAGATTCGCAAGCAATTATGGCTTTGAGGATTAAATGATAACCGTAAATCAGCCAAGCAATTGAGAGATGCTTTCAGTGATAACAAATCCTCAAAGGCTCAAACTGCTCCAAGTCTTTCCTAAAATCTGCCTTTGAACTCATTATGTCTCCAAAGCTTTATTAAGAAGAGGTTTAACTTCTTTTAGAACAGCCTGTGTGTAAAATGATTATTTATAAAGCTACAATAATATGCTCTCCGGTTGTCAGTAAAATAACGCTATAATCATTATTTCAAAGTGGATTAGACAGTAGATCGAGACATCAGAGTTCAAATGTTGCTTTTTCACTTCTAATGGCGAGAGCTGAAACTATACATGCAAGGCTCATTACTTACTCTTGGCAATGGGTTTGGGACGTGGCTTGTAGGAATTGTTGTAGAAAGACATTAAAAACTATCCCTGCACTTTTATTTCAAATCAGTTTAACAAAGAACAGCGCCTTTTTAAACCCTCCGGGTAATCCAGCCATAGGCCTATGTCAAGCTATACATTATTATACTACACACACTTGTTTTCCAGCACAGTGTTCTGCAGTCATGTGTTGATTTATATTTATAGTTGTTTTTCATAAATCCTTGCAGAAATATGTCATTCATAACTACAGTGCAGTTAGTTAAACTTCAGGTTAAAGTTCAACCTTTTAAATGGTCATGTCTATGGTTGTGTAAAATATGTGCATATTAAAGTTGATTAGTGAAAATACACTGAAGATATAAACACATTAAGTCCTAATAGAAAGAACCTTGTTTCTGAAACAGTCATTAATCTTCTGATATCTTGGTACCTCAGTACGTACCATGAGTGGTGTAGCAGTTTTTTTGTTTTGGTTTTGAACATCGTTACACCTCAATCATTATTGATGATGTGTGATAGAGACAGAAAGAGAGAGACAGAGGAGGTGTGTCCCTCTTTTAAATAGTTATCTATAACTATAATAGGTAGTGATTTAGTAGGCTTTAGTAGTGATCAGTAGGCTTTTGTATTTAATCCTATTAAAGCCTCTTAATTGTATCCATAGCAGTGAAATTCTAGCCACAACTGTACCAGGGAACTGTTTCTTCTGTGCCTTTGTAACAAGTTTAAGTCTATCAAATAGCTTGTTAACAAATAAGGGTGATGTTGAGAAAAGACCCTTATAGCCAGCCAGTGTTGAGCTCTCATTTATGTGTTTTTTGCTGTGTAATGGACCCATTATGCTATAAACAGCTGGGGCGCATAAATACAGAAAATGGGTTTATACAAATGGGTCGTTTAAATGCAGTAAATTACTGAAGGGGATAAACACAGTACAAAGTACTGAGGGAAACTCAAACTAAAATGTTCAAATTAAAATGAATGAAAATGTACTTTAACATGCAAATAAACTGAAAGCTTCAAGGCATTATTTTACAGAAATAAAACTGCATTCATATCACCTTTGAGGATGAATGATCAGAGAAAAAAGCTTTGCTCATGGTCATGCCTTGGCCTTCTTACAAAAACTATTAGCTTCATATTAATGGCATGAAAAAAAGCATAAAAACAAAATGTAACTTTGACAGCTGACTTCAGCAAAGCAAACATGACCAGACCATCTCTAAAACCATCCACATCAGAGATGATCTCAACTAGTAAATATTTAGTTTAGTAGAAAGATTGCTATAAACGGAATGAATAAATAAACAGAAACATATGAGAAGGTCAAAGGTGAATGCTGAAAACCAGCCCTCACACTATTTGCGTATCATTTGACATGGCATATATGAAAACGCGACGGTTTACTCCACACAGTGTACAAAGAATACATCACATTGTGCCTGATATCTTATTAACTTATCTGAAATGAATGTCCTGCCTGTGCAACTTCCACTGTCTGCACATTTTTCTCCATTTCACAGACGCGCGCTACAATCACAGGTACAACTCGACAGCATCCCATAATAATCAAAAGAGTCACAATTATGATCTGGGTCGCCGTGAGAAAACAATGTGAAGAATTGCACTAAACTCACTATCGATTACTGCAACACGAAACGAGCAGACTGTTAATGCGATGCGATGCATCTGGAATC
>JAZGTJ010011685.1:0-16657 GCA_036877575.1 Botia almorhae
AAAAACATGTAACCAAAAACTACAAATTGACAATATTAGCTTTCACTATTACAAATATGTTATTCATTAACCCAGTAAGTGAACAGGCACAAACAACACTTAATACCTGGCCGCACCTGTGGATATTCTCATATCCCAGAGGTCTGACTGGGATGTGTACTATACACCCAAGGGTGTGTCTGTGTGTGTCACTAGAGGCAGTGTGTTGCATTCGCAGCTGAATGCAAGTGTGTGTGAGATCTCTAGTGAAACGGCCACAGCTGAGAAACCTCCTAATGGAGCCATCACGCCTGGTTGTGTGTGTGGCTCAACACACACACACACACATTTGTATATGTGTGTTGAGGGCACACTGCTGTCTCTGTGCTGCCCAGTAAGCTTCACTGTTCTTCAAGCAGCACATCTGCGAGATGTGGGCGGCGTGCTGCACCGGTATTGCTCCGCCCTTTTTTTCTGTTGTACACATCTTCCCTTATAGGGATTTCTGACCTCTGCCCCTGTAGTGGTAGCACCCCCCCACACACACACACATTTCTATGGGTGGAGGGGAATATTAGAGTGTGTCATCGTGTCCGGTTGCAACACACGTGCATGTGACTGGCTGATGGTCTCTTCACTGAGTGACTCTCCACTGCACCTGTGTGTGTGTGTGTGTGTGTGTGTGTGTGGGACCCAAGACAGGAAACACAGAAATAACTGCCGAGTGTCTTCATCCTGTGCTAAAGTGTGTGTGTGCGTGTGAGAGAGGGAGGAGTCAGTTGCACCTGGGCAGTTTGGCTCTGTCACACTCGCTGCCTTCATACTGTTGCACAAAGTCACCAATATGATCAGAGCGAGAAGAAGATAGAAAGACAGAGAAGTATGACAGAATCCCATGAAAAAGAAGAATTTTAAACTAGTCTGAAGTTCTAAAGTTTTATGCGTGTTCCCATAGCAACGGCGGATCCTGTGTTAGCAGGGTCCAAAATTAACATTATGGCAATGATGGAAAAAAACCCAAAAACATTTATGGATAATTCTGGAAACTGACACTTTATTTTGAGTTATTATTTCAACTTTTGTCCCCATAACAATGTATTTAGCTGTTATGGCAAAGAACTCATTGCACCACTGGCAATATTTTATATAACTACAATATACTATTATATATAATTATTAAAAAGTTATATATACTAAGCATTACAAAGAACTGATAATACAAATAAAAAATAAATAATACAGTAACAGTGACTTCATGCTTTATTTTTAAATGACTAGTAAAGTTACTGGTGCACTGGTTTAAAAAAAATGAGAAAGTTTTATTTAAACAAGTTTTTAGTTGCACATTTTTGAGCTTGCTAGGTATTAATTTTGGACCCTGTTTGTAAGTCTTAAAATAAAATCAGCAGGTTTAAACATATACTTCATTCCTCTGACATATGAACGAGGCAGTTTACCAGCTACACGGTTTTTAACCGGGTGCTGATAAAGTTAATCTATCAGATAGACAGGCAGCAGTAACCACAAGGGGACATACCCAGAGTCAAGCTGACTTTTATAGCCATGTGGCACATATAAACCTGAGAGCAACATGCGTAGAAATGCAAAAAATATCTCCACCATACCAAAATAACCTCACAGTGGGGGAGGGGGTATGACAGCGAGAGAGAGAGAGAGACACACACAGAGCAAGCAAGAGAGAGAGACAGAGCACCTGCAGCACGGTCCACACCTACACACAGGTGTCAGGAAGAGATAGACACAAAGAAAGAAAAGAGAAAATAGAGCAGAGGAAATCAGACTGCGGTCAACATAAAAGCTTTTTGTAGATTTGTCAGTGTGTGCGTAAATGTGTGTGTGTGTCTGGTTGAATGAACATACATGTGTTGGTATATTTGTGACTGCACTGGACATCGTCATTTAACAATATACAGACTCCTAATATATATGTGTGTATGAATGTCTTCACATTATATAACAAAATAATAAATCAAGTCATATTTTGTTTGCATCAAAAACACTTTAGGCAAAACATTACATAAAAAAGTTGTATTTTAAATTACAAAACAAATTAAGTTCAAAATAAGTTAAACTTACAGTAAGTTTGCAGAACATGTGTATAATTACATGTGGTTACTCTGCTATAGCACCTGACTATAGGAACTGACTACATCAAGTAAAAATGATCTTGGAACCAACTGACTTAAGTTCCTATTTAAAAACAGCTCAGATAAGTAAAGTCATAAATTAAAGCTGAAATGTGACTCAAGTCTCCCGAAAATTTCGGAGCCACCAAATGATCGCCTTACAGACAAAAAACACAGTATAAATGATCATATGTATGACAAAATCTAGCCAAAAGATGACATACACAAGTGTGTCTGTGTATCAGAAGCATCTATATATTGGGAAATGTGTTCATATAACCCCCATGTATGTTTGGTGGTAAAACAGCTAGGTGCACACAGCAAACATGTGGGAGTGTGTGCAGATGAATGTACCATTTCCCAGAAATCTGTCTCCTCATACAGGTGCTGTGTGAATCATGTGCGTCTCATTCCAGAGATGACAGATAACACAATGACATCATCAGCCAGACGACAACACACCACACAGAACTCCCAGAATCCTTTGTTCTACTGGTTCTGTGACACCTTGACCCAGATTTACAGCAGGCAGTGGTCCCTATTCTAGAACCACAGAAACCACTGCACCAGAGCAATGAAGTCCATGTTCTAGAACTTAGCCCAGATAAGGGTCCATTATATTTTACAAGTCAACATGTAAACAAGGAGAGTTATCACAGCTTAACGTTGGCCGGATTGACGCATAATTATCCGGCTGTTATGCCAGTCAGCAGAGTGATGTCTTGAACTTCTACGCTTTCTATAATGAGCAGCTGGCTCATGGTTTGTACAGCACTATACACAGCTGAGCATAATTACAAAAGCGTGTACGCGGTTACACGCATTTAAACAAATAAACATTATTTTGGTTTCAACGAATTAGCCTAGTTTCTCCATACATTGTGGAATGTTTGGAGGTTTAAATATATTTGACAACATTTTCAAGATTACAAGACGACCACCCTATTAAAAATGATAAATCTGATGACAGCCAATCAGCACACTTTAACCTGTCAGGGTCTTTTCTGAAAAAACACGGTTATATTACAGATTTTAGACAACTAATAACCAAAAATCAGATTCTCTCTGTGATAGTTATGTGTAGTGCGGAAATTCACGAGACCGAAGCGGTTCCTGTGCTGAGTGTCACATTAATGCACGACACTAGATTAAGCAACAGCGATTAAGCGTTTATCTTAAAATAAAATGTGCTGCCATCTAGTGGTGAAAAACCATCACGTGCGGTACATTAAAAGAGAGACAAACGGTAAAGATTTAAAAGCTGCAAAACAACATGTACATACAGACACAGAGAGGAAGAGACAGCAGACAGCTTGTTTGAGGACGTAACTAGCAGAATATACATAACAGTATCAGAAACCGCTAGCTGCATGTGTCTAATAATGAGTATTAGTTATTGATTGTCATTGTCAAAATAATAATTGCACTACACAGTAAATATTTTTTTCCAAAAGTTTTAATGTGTAATGCTATACATGGATAATAAAAATTAACAATAAAATATCGATCTGTAAACATATTGTAAATCCATTTAAATGAATTGTTTATGAAAGGGGATTTTCGTGAAAATCTTATTTTAGTTTGTTCCTCTTACAAAACTATACTTTGGCCTTAGAGGACTTTGAAAGAATATATAGTTAACGTGTCACTTGATGCCGTTTTAAAATTTTAGGAATTGACAGCCTCAGCCCTCATTCACTTTCATTACATGAAAAACAGTTAAAAAATTCTTCAAATATTCTAGTATATAAGATATTCTGATACACAGAGTAAAAGTCATTCTTAGTGTAGAATGTTTTGCTAGAGAGTAAATGACAGAATTTATATTTTTCTACACACTGTTCCTTTAAGAACCATCTGTTGAAACAGGAGAGATTTTTTAAAGAATTTTTCTCTTCATTTGCTTCAAACAGAGGCTCTTCATTTTTAACACAGTAGACAATTACATCTGCTGGTCCTTAGTCAGAGTTCATCTTTCTCTCCTCCAATAGAGCAGGTGACCCCTGTACCCTTTAACCCACAGTAACCTTTAGGCACCTTGTGCAGGTACTGCTGGTGATAATCCTCAGCGTAGTAAAAATCGATGTGCTCCCGAATCTCTGTGGTAATCTCACCAAGACCTTTCTTAGTCAGAGCCTATCACAAAACACACAAACAGGAGAAAACAAGAGTTAAACAACGACAAAATTTGACATGAACAGGATCGATTTAATTCTGTCTAGGGACAAGCAACGCTGTTTTTTGAACTATTTCTTGTGTCTGTGATGTCCAAAATTCCTTTGAAGAGACATGAATGAAGTTTTGTCTCCCTCTAGGGGCCACATCCTAAAAGTCCAACAACACAAACATTATATTCGGTAGTACCTGACCACAGAGAGCACCTTTGAACATCAAACAGAGCAAACAAAAGCTCACATATATACCTGAGGGAGATCCATAACAAACAAGAGAGAAGGGAGCACTGCGATGACTCTAATCCAGCAGATCTGTGTTAGAACGATTTAATATGCGTGTAGTTTCAGATCCTGGTCACGAGGTGGTGACAGACGTCTGTGTCACGTATTTAGGGTTTGATTGACTGTCTAACAAAAGAGGCTTGCAGCTGTGCGACAACATGGTCTCTTAACAACACCCTTGACACCAATAAAACGATACAGGAGCATAAAGCTACAATTTATCAGCAACTTATCAATTTTTCTTTGCTATGTGAAATTAATATGTTTAAAAAGTTGTAACCTCTTAACAGACACTTTAACATTATAGAATCTAAACCTTTGGTTTCAGTCTCCGGAACAATTTTATTATTTTAAACTGTCATCATTACACTAGCTACAGATGACAGGAGAATAAACACTTTAAATTTAGCCAACAGAAAGAACCACTACTTAAATCGAAGAAAAGTTACAAAAAGAGAAAAGACTTATAGCAGTGCTTAAGAATAAAGATAGCACAGACCCAAGGTCAGTGTGACTACCTTATTGATCATGGATTTATGTGAGGTATTGAAAATTGTTGTGAATTCTAAATTGTCATAAAAGTTGAGTTAACTAGCTGGTTGACGAGGATGAGGTTGCTTTGTCAGAAATGAAAAAATGATTTGTGATAAACATGAATGCATAACTCAGAATGGGGTGTACAGTTTTTGTAACGAAAACTTTACAAAAACAGTTATATATATAAAAATGTTTGTAAAAACACATGTATATTGGCAGATCAAGTACAAATCTGAACTGCACATACTGGACTATGTAAAAAAAAATCTTTAATGTTGAGTCCTGTGTGTGTGTGTATGTACTGTGTACTGTGTACTGTGTCAGAAAGCCGACTCTGTCAAAGCTCAGTGGTCTGTGTCTCTACGGTGAAGGAGAACATTTCTGTGAACAGTCAAGCAAAGAGAGACAGAGAGAGACAGAGAGAGAGAGAGAAATTACATAAGCATTTGCATAGTTGAAAATGTTTAATGACTGATGACTCAACTAGTGGCACTGAGTGTTCCTGCTTCCTCACACACACACACACACACACACACACAGACAAATACACACACATACGCACAATTGCCCCTGTTATTATTAGTCCAACCATTTCCTGTGTATTTTTCCTTATTTATTTTCTATCAGCTTTAATTCCATTTTGTGTGTCTCTGTTGGAAACTCACCTTCTGTATTTGATCACTGTAAATATACACACACACACACACACACACACACCATCCCACACAAACACACAGTCTCTGTGCACGCTCCCACTGCAACAGCTTGTCCTATATTCACCATTACAACATAAATGATAAATATGAATGTAACTCTTTCCACAAACTAAAAAGCTATACTGCAAAATAACCAGAATATAAGCAAGCTGCAAACTAACATGACAGCATTTTAGTTGCGCTCGTAACTGCTGAACAGAGAGTGTCTCTCTGCTAAAAGCCACTACATTCTCCACCAATCAACAAACAGCAGTTATATAGTCCTGCTGCTGTACCAACAGAAAAGCATGTGTAGGTGTGTATATATATACACACACACACACACACACACACTTTACATTCACCTCAGGCGTACAAGAAAGGATGTTAAAGACCAAGGCTGCTCACTGCTGGCATGTCTTCTGCATTAATGTATATTTTCACACGGTTTGCATGGATTACTTTTTAACATCTGAGTACAAGAATCTATGTGTGTGTGTCTGCAGGAATCCATTTTGTCAACCTTGACTGTTCCTGCATTTTGTGAGAGAGAAAAGGCAGCAGCGGAGGTCATGTGACCTGTGAGAGAAGACAGATCAAAGTGTGCGAGTTAGATCTATGTGTTTGAGTTAACGCCCAACATGACACTGAGCTGAAAGAGAGATTTTGGTATAAGGGCGCTTTGAGAGCCTCATGTGGCGATTTGGGACAGTTATTTTGTAGCCACCTACAAAATTACAAAAAAGCAAAAATTACCCATAGGTATAATTTCCCTGGTTTTAAAACATGGCAGGTTCTTTTGATTCTTAAGTGTGTAAAAGTAAAAATGTAACGGCGTTCACAACCCTATTCACTTTTTGTGATCTGTGGTACAGTTCAGAATGAAACAGGATATTCAATGAGAAAAAAAGTAGGGTGAGAATTTATCCATTAAGAATTGATAAAATAGTGAGAAGTGCCAGAACTGAGCCAAGCGGGTGGAAGGGAGCGGTCGAACAAGTCCGCAAAGGAAAAAGTTATTTACCTTTCATAATAAATCATAAAGGCAATTTTATTTTACTTGAAATACAATGTACTTTATATTAGCAAACAACTGTACACAACCAGACCAGGTAACTGCATTAAAAATAGGGTAAATTTCAAAAACTAGGGTAAATTTCTCTAAAACTTAACACCAAACAATGCACAAACTGAATTATATTTCAGCCATCTCTCCACGGTCTTTAATTTAGGGCACGAAAAGATAAATCTCAAATCCCCCAAAACAAAAACAAAAAAAAATAACATTTTAATATCGGCAGCACAACACAAGCGAACATAAATAAATAAATAACAAATTCCTCCCAAATCCCCAAAATAACTCTGCAGCAGAATTGAACCTTCGCTACCCTCCATATCTGCGTTTCGCTCTTTTATACGACTGAATAAAAACGCTTTGATGTTCGGCAAATTTCTACATTTTATTACGACACACCCCTCCCCTGCTCAGCTACAGCGGTTAAACCAGCGTTTCTTCCTCTCCAACTCCTAAATTTCTTCTCTTTTACCTCCCTTACTGATGGCGAGTTTGAGAGACTCAGAACACCAATAATTCATTTCCTGTCTGTGTGTGTCGTCTGCTGGATTCATCACCTGAAGCTGACCTGATGGAATTGTCCTGATAAAGGCTACATCAATCTCTCCACATTCAGTATTTCTGTCTTTCACATCCTTTATGTGTCTCTTCCTCTTTAAATTCTCGCTCTGCAGTGTGAGACAATAGGCTTTGTTTTACCGTAGTATGACACACACAAACGTTGAATATTTAAACAGAACTCTGGGCTAACATGTCTAATGTCATTACTCTTACGTAACACAGTCATTCTTTGAAACCACCTCAGATTGGGATATAACAGAGGAGATATAACAGAGGAAAACTAACTGGAGTGAATGACTGAATGTAGCCAGCAGGCTGTCCTACTGTGTCCAGCCTGATACCGAACACCAAAAATCAACAGCACGCTACAACTCTTGAGATATTGAGTAAAACTCCTGTACAGTAAAACAATACTGCATTACATTAGAATTTTAAATGGATTTATATGCAAATTACGTACTTAAAAATTAAATTGTAGGATTACTGTGGCCAAAAGCATGCATTGAAATGTCTAAATTAGGTCAGTCGAATCGAGTCGCACCTTTTGCTGATTATTTGCTTTAAAAGCAACATTCTGGTAGGATTGTCACTGATATCCCCTTACTTATAATTATTAAAAATGTAATTATTATTAAATAATTCATTAATGCATTTTAAGTCAAACATGACCTTGATATACATGCTTCCAGATTTCCATTCATACCAATTCATTTTGTCCACTTTTAAGGTGAAACACAATCAGAAGGGCAACACTTTTGACCCCATTGTAAAATTACTTCTGTCAGGTCAAATTAATTTCTTTCTCTAACCCACATTTTTGTTATCTCTCTTTTGAAAGGGGTGCCAATGACTTTTTCTTAACACTGTGTGTTTTTCAGTTTGTGGGGTCACAGGGGCCATCAACAGCACGTCAGTTTGGGTCCCCGATCTGCTTGTGTCCCTTTAGCCACAGCTGTCACCGACAACGGTGACCTTTCACCCCTTGATACACACAAGACCAAGAGCCAAGAGGGCTTGCTTTGCCTCCGTGCCACCACCCTATTTCCCCCACCCCAATATCACATCTGACCCCACATAGCATGACCTATGACCCAAGGAGCAAAGGGTTACCATGGTGATGGTTTACCCAAGCACCTGCCTCTCGTAGTACAATGCAAAGCAACATCGTTTGCTGTTAGCCGCCCATCTCCATAAAACAAACTGTCCGACCATCCAGACAAGCTGCGTTAACGAGCATCCACAAATGCATCTGTCTGACAGTAATGGGCGCTCACCGATGACAGTGGAGAAAGTTTGAGCGCGGTAAGGAATGGAAGAGAAAGTCAGGAGAGATGACAGAAGAGTTTCTGATTAGACAAAATAACCGGACGAATCTGTTGGTGTATTTGAACCACGTGTCATTATGTATTTATGTGCCTTTCTCAAGTCAAAAGAAAACTCCTGACTAGAATAGAAAAACTTGTGTATGTGGGTCTGGAGATACTGCACCTCCTGGTATATGTGCTTGCTCCTCATCACCAGGTCTTGCTGTTCTGGGCTGTACGTGTAGATGGCAGAACGGTATTGTGTGCCGTGGTCATTTCCCTGTGCCATTCCTAACAAAAAAAAGACAATTAGTAGACACACACAAACCCAACACTGTTTATCGTTTCAGTAACTGGGCATGTGTAATATTTCAAGCGATATTTCCAACACATTAACAATCAAAATCGCAGAAAAAATAATGCAGTGATACAGCCTTTAATATTAACCATTTAGCTTCGTGTTTGTGTCTTCTGATATTGTTCCATCATTTACTTTCACACTGAATTAGTCTATTTCTCGTTTTTTATCTGTCTCTGCGGTACTGAATGGCGGCCATCTTGTAATGACCTCTTTACTGTATGGTGCCTTCTATAGCTCCCTCTTCAAAGGCCAAAGCCCTGCCCTCTGATTGGCTGATTCTAAAACGTCTTAAACTGACAGTTACTGACCTTCTCTGTGACCCTGAGGCCTGTGTGTTTGACCATCACACAAGCAGATATAGAAGGTTTCTAGAATATAAATTACTTATTTATAAAAATAACAAATAATAAAATAGCAAAATATATAACAAAACTGTGTTCAGTCATGCCCCTCAATGTCAACTACAGGAAATATTTTGGAAGAGCACCTGATTGTACAGCACGTTTCCTGCCTCACCGAACCACAAATACTGAGAGTAAATAGCAAAGAATGAGTAAAGAGCCATAAAAACATTCTTGCTATGGTACCGAATAGTGATAAATTGTAATTAATTTAACCAATTAATCAGCATACATTACAAAGGTTTTATTTTCAAAAAAAGTCCCACTAAGCTGTGACGTCCAAACTAGCCATCCAGACCACTGGTTATGTCTCTTATGGTCATTTGAAACCAGTCCCCATGAACTTTCACTATATGGGTAAAGAAATCACATGAGCTGCAAACAACCTGAGTGTGAAAAAGTGAGGACAGAATGTTCCACTGTAGGTGAACTATCCCTTGAAATGCATCAGTTTTAATATACAGGGTTAAATGAAGCAAAAACACAAAAAAAGGAGGAGCACTCTGTGTACTTCACCCGACACATCAGTGCACTTCTTTCCAGTCTCTATCACAGTGCTCAGTTATTATTGATGACCCTCCCCGTTCAAGCTAAATAATAGACAGAATCTCTCCTCTGAACACACACACACACGCGAGCTGAGAGCAGAGAACGCTGCAGACGTGTCGTCGGTGCACAAACAGGCAGAATCTGGCTCTATAAATGTCACACATGGTCTCTCTCTACCTATAACACGGCTCTCCCACAGGAAAACTATTGCTCTTAATGCCGAGGTCAAGAAGCATCGGCCGTTTGCTTTGGAGAGAGACGGAAAGATTTACTGCGTGTACTTGAGAGCGAATAAGCCGCACACGCGACTGACACACACGTGTGAGTGCGCTCGCATCATCCTGACAGACCGGAAGACATTTTAAACATCAGCACTTTTGTCACTCTGGAAAAGAGATTTCGAAGGATTGGTCGCATTGCATTATGGGTGGGAATCAGCAGGGACATCAGCAGGGATGATAATGTATCGATATCTGAGGCATTACACGATAATATTGTGTAATGTAAGTCAAGTGTACAGCTATTGAAAACGTGATATATTGCGATTTTTTTTATCCTTTTATCCTCTTTTTTCCCCAAATAATTAATGTGAACAATTAAAGACATCCTGGCATGAGAATATTAATATGGTGTCCAGTGGTAAAATATTGCATTGGCAGTTTTCTTCCCCAGTCTTAATTTTCAACCATATGCATGTTTGTTTAAAAGGCTAGAAAAAACTTGGTTGTAAGTAACACAGTTGTTACTTAAAATTAAGAACAGCACAAAATCAACAGCCTGTTTGCTGTTGTGGACTGACCACAGTGTGGCTAAAGCCAGAGATGACTGCGTCTATCAGAAGCTAAAGGTTTACTGTCACACCAAATGTCAATCATGTGTCATGTCATCGCCTCAGGATTTCAGTCTTCTGGGTTTATAGCTTTACCTCATGGCTTTTGTTTGATAAAATAACCCACTGAGAAACAAACTCACATGCGTTGAGGATATCTGTAACTTTTCAGACTGTTTGTTTATACACATAGTGTGTCCACCTAAGTGTGTGTAAATTTGAGATGCTATGTGTATGATGTAGGGTTAAGAGTGTATCATGAAGGGTGCCTCTGTGTGTGTGTGTGTGTGTATGACATAGGCTTATGGGTCTGTGTGTGTGTGTGTGTGACATAGGCTTATGGGTCTGTGTGTGTGTGTGTGTGTGTATGACATAGGCTTATGNTGGGTCTGTGTGTGTGTGTGTGTGTGTATAACAAAGGCTCAGTGGTCTGTGTGTGTGTATGACGTAGGCTTATGGGTGTGTGTGTGTGTGTATGTTCAGAGCAGTGATGTGTGTGCCCTGTGGGTACAGTGAAGCAGTGTGCGTGCGAGAGCAGCCGACTAAGAGGAATGGTGCAGAGATGGGTCTATTTTTACACCTCTTATGTAACACACACACACACACACACACACACAGATCCTCACAACCTTTTTCTCTCTCTCTCTCTCACACACACACACACACACACACACACACACAGATAAGTCTACACCTGCATATTTTGCTCTCACTTTTTAATATTTTTCTGGACCACTAGCTGAATAATCCTCTCAAAAATCTTTGTAAATTGTATAAGATAAGATAAAATAAACACTTTATACAATACTTCAAAGTACTTACAGGACAGTTGTAGATTACAATATATACAGTGGGAGCCCATAACTGTAAAATAATTATTGACAGACACACGTTGATGTTCAGGGTCAAATGACTAAATATTATAGTAAAACTATAACACAATGGACAACACAAACGCTTGCGCCATACTTGCTCACAGGAATGGGGTTTTGATTTTTCCAAATGTACGACTCAGTTGTTTAAATGAGAAAAAAATACAAAATTACTCAGTGCCCCGTTAGAAAAGCAACAACAAAACATGAATCTGTCTGATGTGTCCATATTTTTTTTTTACAAAAAAACCGAACCCTCTTTCCTCAATCAGAAGCGGTTCTTTAACTGTTTCTCATCTACTCGCTATAAATGATCTCTGCTAGCCCCTCCCCCTCGAGTTCACAGACAAACTGTAATGAGCCCCCTCGTCTGGGAGGGGCCAGGGTCAAGGTCACCCCCCGAGAGGCACGTGTTCGCTGCAGACTGCACCCCACAATGACTAATTTGGAAACGCAGTCTTTTCTCTTCTCCCATTTGGTGGTCTGTGCACAAAATGGTGTTACTGAACCCGGTAACCTTTGTTTCCAGCAATAAATCAAGAGTGTTTGAGGCTTGCTGAGGGATTATGAAGATGACACACAATTAGCTCATGTAACAATGTTTTGCCCTGCATGATTCAATATACAAAAATGTCAGGCACGGGTTACACATTGAGAGCAGGTGGAAAACAAGATTTAATGTTTGGAAAAAACAAAAACAAACAGCAGAACCTGAGGCCTTTCCTTAGCTGAACTGTGTTATAATTGTTTTATGTTCAGTGCTGTAAGTAACCATTTATTTTCTTAAGTGCTTACCTATATCTATACTTAAACATCTACTGTACGTATACAAAGGTCCCCTTTTAACATACATCTATTGTCTGCCCCTAAATATCTCAGACGTCACGTATTATTTGTGTTTCAACCTGTCAGTCAGAAGGTTTTTACATCTGAATAAAGGGTTCTTGGACAGATTAAGACACATTATGCACCAAATCTTTTGGGTTACGTGACTAACGATCTTCATTTAGCGAAAGCCAAAGAACAGACCGTCTTATAAAGCAGGAACATTAATAGTTTCTGCCAGTACACCATAATAATTTCCAGTACTGTAAACCAAATACCGCAACATTCCTGGTACCCTGTATTAGTGTGTACTAGCCCCCTTTAAATCCCAGTCTGTGTTACAGCCCTTAGAAGAAAGCTGATCCCAGATCAGGGGTTAAAATCAAACCAGAAAATGGTAACGAGACACAGTGAGCACCTGTGTCGGCCATTTTGTCTCTCCCCTGAAAGTGCACACTGATGCCTCTCTCTGACGCAGCAGCTACATAAACACTGCGAATCAAAAGAAAAAGCATGACGAGATAAAAGATAAAAGTAGTAAGACGAGAAAAATGAGGACAAAGGAGGGGAGAGGCCCGCCCGCTTTCATTTCATTCTGAGCGTAACGAGGGAGCGCGGCGCAGCAGAGTGAAGGAAAGTGACTGTGAGATGAAAGCGAACAACGAGAATGAGGAATCAGACACTGCGGAAACGCGGTGGGGATGATGGTGAGGGGAAGCGAGGGATGATGAAAATAAGGAGCCGGGGTTGGGGGAGGAGTGGAAAGAGGGAAAGGAGAGGGGGAAGATAAGATGCTGTTATCCCGTAGACAGACTAAGAACCCCAGGGTCCAATGGGAACGGGGGAGGCTTTCTTAAACAAGGAAGTAGCAAACTGCTGATGCGATCATGCGTGTGCGATTGTTTCACTCATGTGGGTGACTGTAGGACTGCACTTCGCCCCTTTAGTTGGCCAAAGGCGACAGAATTGTTACACTGGCTTCAGTCACTTCCTGTTCGTCAAATCCATCCAAAAACTCAATTTTTCTGACTTGCCTCTCTTTGCCACCCCCGGCTTCCTTTGCCATTTCTGTCAGCACAGTCGGGAGATGCAGCATGACTGCATCAAAAAAAAGCGCAAAACTGTTTCGTACATAGAAATGAAGGCAGGTTTGCAGTACCATGACCTAAAGAGTCTGGCGGAGCAAGCGTTGCTGGGTACAAGATAGGGGTACGAAGAGGAACATGCTGGGAGGGTTTGATTGGCTGTGGATGTTGCTATCCCTCCCTTGATTGGATGATTCTAAAATTATGCTGCTGAAAGCAGAACCCTTTGAACTATGAGACAGCAGCTGAATGCAGGTCCCTGTGCCCTACAGGAGCAACTGTGCATGTATGCAGCCTATATACACTGACACAGACAGGCAAACACGCAAGAAATCGCACGCGCATGATTTCATATACACATACAGCCTTTCTGGTAATGTACTCTAACGAGACACACGCACAGATTCATAGCTGATTCAGTGTGAGCGTTTGGACACGGTGTTTGGACAAATGAAGTGTGCATTAAACATGCATGGATGAACAGCCTACAGAGACACTCCTGATTTCTGTAACCAATCACAGCACAGAGGTCTGCGCCAAAAAACACAATCTGACGCTTCTGTCACGCACATGGGCCATGCTCTCCGCCGTACTTCCGAACCCAAACTCCTGCAGGGGCACGAAACACAGTCGAAACATGTCAACCGAAATGCTATAACATACATTTTGGTTTACTAACTGCAGCTATATCGCTCAAAACTTACTTTGGCTAGTAATGCACCAAAGCATCACTTTAGTAACTAATTCGCTACATTTAGCAATACGTTTCAAGATAATTAACACTGTAGTTCTAATCATCTGCTGTGATTTCTTTATAACACATAATCCACAAAGCTTTGTTTCGTGTGTGGACTGTGATTGTCATATGTTATTAAATGTGATTATGTCTATTTATCTGTGGAATATCTGACAGTTTTATTATTAAGGCCTTCAGAAGGCACGTCAAATTAAAAGCAGTCGGCTTTTAAAAATACACTGAGATTTCTACCTGTGTTTTACCGCAGGTACACGTCCCATGTGAACGTCCCCTTAATGCATCTAATCTCTGCCTGCTAAATGATCCCAAACCGGACAAATTATAAAGGCCTTTTCTAGGACCGAGTAGTCATCAAACCGCTGTAGTTTTTTTGCAGTTTGGCCGATCCCTGTGTTTGTGTGGGTGAAAGAAAACAGAGTGGGCTCGATGTTTCATCACATTTGAAGGCTATTTCTGACAAGCTCTTATGAGTAATTTTCTGCTCTCTGCTTACTGGGGTGCTTCAGCTGACAGGGTGATGGTGTTCTGAGTGACTTTTTAAAGCTCAAGACACCTTCAGAACATGATGTGAATTAGAGAGCCCAAAAACACAGAGTAATCACGTCAGATCAAACTGATAATTTGACATCTGAAGGATTCAGACGTACAGAAAGCCACTCTGCAGCCCGTAAAGCCGCGATCTCAAACAGATGTTAGCCAGGTTCAGCCATGTACCTTGAAATGACAGATCTATATATTTATCTATATCTACGTCTATATTGGATGGATGGATGGATGTCTGGACGGACAGACAGATCATTAGTCAGACAGACAGTTTATTGATCCTATACAAGATCTCAGGCACAAATTGTAGTCTCAGTCCAGCTGATAAAGAAGCTGCTGAAGCAGTGTGTGTGTGTGTGCGTGTGTGTGTGTGTCTGTGTGTCTGTGCGCGCGTGTGTGTGTGTGTGTGTGTGCACTGCAGGTCCTCAGGGTCAGGCTTTATGAATGTTTCAGAGTAGTGTCTCTTCCTCTCTTCTCTCTCTGTTTCAGGGTGACTGAGCACAGAGCTCCAAACAGCAGCTTCATGCATCGGCCGTGCTGTTACATCAGAGGCAGCGCAGGGAGCGACTGTGTGTGAGAGGGAGCGAAAGAGTGTGTGGATGGACAGACTTTTATTCTTATGTAATACGATGTTTTTTCTGCAGTCCCATCTTGAGTGCTGAATTACAGGCACACAGCGAGGCTTATTTCTTCTCAAATGAGGACTTAAAGCACAACATAATGAGCAAACATAAGCTGCGCGCACTATTGAGGCTGTTTATAGCAGACTGCAGGAACAGGTGACGCTCGCGCTAATACACACGCTGCGGCTCTTCTCCTCTCATGGTTGGATTGGTCTCAGACACATTAACACAGCCTGTCTGAGGCGGTTCCAATTCCTGAGAGATCATCCTGACCCTCCAGCATCACACACACACACACAGGCCGGTGTGAACACACAGATGCAGACAAACACACACAGGAAAACACACATTGTAACCTCACGAGGCTGTTTGGGTTTGGACCACTGCCTCGTGCACCCACAGGGTCTCCTCATGTACGTGTGTGTATCTACCTTGAGTGGGGTCATGGCTTTCCCAGAAGACTTTTAGAAGTTTCTCTAAGCTGACGTCTTTAGGAGAGAAGACAACTCGCACTACCTCCGTGTGTCCTGTTAAACCTGGAGAAAATCGCCCAAAAAGAAATTAAATATAGTTGCAATTATACTGCTGCCGACAGAAGCAAAAATGAAGCAACATTGTGAAAATGGTGATGATTATATTGTTTTATTTTTGCTTCTTAAATTCCCTTAGATATGAGACCTGAGGCTGGAAATGACAGGAAACTACAATTACTAATAAGACACAACACCAAAATGACTTATTTCGTGATCCTGCAAGTGTTCTTGTAGCTGCACAGGTAGAGCATGCTGCTATGACAGGGACATGGGTGTGAAGGAATACAAGAACTGATGGAAAGTGCATGCATATGCAAAATGAGCTGTAGATCACTTTGGATAAAACTGTCTGCAAAACGCGTAATGAAGCAATCTGACAATCTGGCGTTATAGCCACACATCTGCAGGAATATGATTCGGCTGCCGGCATAATATAGAGCCAAAATAGTGTGACTGCTGTGCGATAGTTTATACAACACACAACTAACAATTTGAATGCTTTACTAAATACATGTAAATGCAAAT
>JAZGTJ010011686.1:408-16656 GCA_036877575.1 Botia almorhae
ATGAAATACATTTATATATATTTATATATTACACAATGTTTGTTTAATCCTACTTGCCTGTCAAACTTGTTATGCTTTGTGTGTTTTGGAAGAGGCGTGGCTTTGGAGAGCGAATTTTGAATTGCTAGCCGAAATTCCCGACCTTACCTTTAAACGACAATTTTTATTTTCGGGTGAACTGTACCTTTAAATCGCTTTATCGTGCGCGCGATAAACATCTCAATCTGAGGACACATCATCTGCTGGTATGTCAGGTTAAAGCTCTCTCCTGTGATTGCGTATTCACTCGGTTCATATCTGCTATTATTCCACCCAGCAGCGTTTATCAGAAGAACTTAATGAAGTAATATTCTCTTCCTCTGACCGTAAAATACCCCGATACCAATTACATCTGCCGCGCTGAGAGAATCAGTCTTTATTCTCCGACCATAATCATAGTGTCCAATAGCTCGTCTCATGCACAAATGCCACGATTACACGCAAGCAATTAGTGCCGAAACGAGCGCTTGCGAGGGACATATTTGCTCTGCCGGGGCCTCAATTGAATATTTTATTACAACGGGTATTTTAAGATGATAAATAGAATTTTCTATGTCCGTTTCAGATGTTTATTCTGCCAGTATAATAATAAGTACCACGACAAAACCTTTTTAGTGCTCGATTGTTCATGTAATCTGATTTCCACGCCAATCTATTAGAAATGCCAGGAGGTCAACGTTAAACTCTGAGAACGAGAGAATTGAGAAGTCATGCTACATTCTGAAATCAAATCTGCCTGAAGCCGACCAAACATTTGAACTGAGATGTAGCCTCGGGCCACAATGAATAATACATCATCTATAATTATAATAATAAACAGGCTCGGCACATAGTATGAGTGATAATACTTCTGCAACACAAAATACCCTCAGCCAGAAAGATTCACAAAGAGGAATTTGCCTCTTAATGCTCTCTAAAAGAAAATATCTCCAAAAGCCTTTGAAAATAAGATAATGCACAAATTTTACTGGCTAAAACAATTATTTTGTTAATTATTCAACACGCTTAAAGCTTGGAAAGGATTTTAACAACCGAGTTTTAAAGTCACACAAATAAAAGATGACTTTTTAAAGCTAAGATGAAATGCATTAAACAGAGACATGCGGACATGCGGTCACTGTGTCTCCTGACAGATGTTTACAAGGTAAAATACTTCCACATCAGCTTCCATATCTGATGCACCACATGGAAGAGCAGATAAATATGTGATGCAGGAGAAAGGCTGGCAGGCGGAATGAATAGCTCTATACTGATAAGAAGCAGTTACACAACTTTCTATTGCATTTAAAGCAAACACAAACATACAACAAAACATGCTGTTCAAAACGACAAACAGATAGGCTAGTCTGTACAAATCGGACTTACGAGTGGAAGATAAAGCAACGTTAACCCTCTGCAAAGCTTCTCGCCTAAACGTTTTTAAGAGGCAACCGCAGATGGTGTTGAGATAAACTTTACACACCGTTTAAAAAAACACCTCCACCATTATTTATTCAAAAACAATTGGCAACCCTTTAATAAACAGGTAGTTAACAGTGACATGCAGTAAATACTGCAGTATCGCCGAGCCAAATCCCTCCTTCCTGTTTGTCCGCATGTTTCAACATGATCTGAAGCAGCGGCGCAACAGGATACGCCAAACATTTCTTGCCTCGAAGACAAAGTATTAAAAGAAAAACAGATCAAACCACATGCATTTTTCACGCGTCTGTACTGGGTGTAAAATCAGGCCCTGTTAACCTAAATGCAGCCGTGCTTGGTGTTCAACGGAACACAGTACACGGTCTGGAAATCTCAAAGCAGTTTCTCTTGGTCAAGAAATTGCTTCTTAATGATCAAATCATCAAATAAGACCTTAGGCCAAAAACGAGCTACTTTAAAACTAGCTAGTTACATGGTAGATCAATTTTGTGTTTAAAGTTTGTCAATGTATCTAATAGCGCTTAAAACGTACATTTTGGAGCATGCATGTCTAATGTGACACCTGACATTCCTGTATTTGTTTAACATGCTTTAACATAACCGTTTCACAACACGTCTTGTGTCCGACCAATGAGACGTCTGGTGTCTGACATTTAATTTAAACATTCTATATGATCAACCGACACAAAGGCTTCCCTTTTCCTTCTTGATTCCAGTCCGGATCAAATTTGATTAAATCAAAAAACAGATTTGATCCGGAAGCATCAAAACGCTGACGATCAAGACAATTTCCAAGAAGATGCTCTGCCCCTCCCCCCTAATGAATATGCATAGGCTTCCTGCTGCAGCTAATGGTCAGAAGGTGAAAAATGACTGGTGTGGATTCCCCCGAGGACCATCATGCTAATCAACAGCCAGCAGCATTCCGGGGAAAGAGGTGACATTCCCATCAGCTGCTGATGAAGGCGGAGAACAAACATGTACTGCAGGAACACGGATAGAGATAAATGCAGAAGAACAGGGCGAGCGGGTGGGGGGTGTGGCCAACATTATATACCAGTAAATGTATACAATGTCACAGGAAATCACAAAATAGAATTCAACGAATTAAAGTTTAATCGTAATAACACCTTTTTTTTGACCCTCTAGTAAGTGAAATGCTTTAAAAAAATGATATTTCTGATCTCGAATAATATTTCTATTTGAATTATTTTATTTACTTTAACGAATTAGATGGCTTCAATTTAAGATAATTCAATTATGTTATGTATAAACAGCACAATACTCAAAAGAGTACAATTAACATTATAAAATGAGAACGTCTCAATTTTGATTGAATCAGGTTTAAAACCGCAACACAGCTCAAAACCTGGGAGCTGTCACATAAACATACACCCCTAATGAACAGCACTCATTAACAACATGTTTCTCTTGTGATATTCAGTTCTGTCCACTGATAGACTTGTGGACACCTCTACCACACAATTGTGTGTCTCACAGGAAAACTTAACTTCAATTTTACAAATGAACCATTTCGTATGAATGTGTACGATGTGAAAAGTGCAACGTGCAATGTGTGCAACGATGTGAAAAGTGCAACGTACCAATTTTAGAAAAAAGCAAACATGAACGTTCATCCCTAACATTACCGCTAAAGCTAATTATTACTGGGGCAGATCGTACAAAAACACAAGAATGAGATCATAGGAATTCATACAAATTAGCCATGAAATCGCTAAAGCGTGAAAACGTTACGAATTGCCATGAGATCGTGTTGGTTCTGCCGAGCCACCTGACCGCCATTACATCACACGGTCTGAATGCAGCCGACCAATCAGGCCTGCTGTTCTTCTGACTGCTGATGTCATTCACTCGCCGGTAAAACGCAGCTGGTTTCACAACAGCTCAGAGCTCACAATACACTGCCAAAAAAAGCGTTACAGTATTTATCGGTAGACCTCAGCATCAGTTGCTAACGGCGTCTCTCTGTTCTCTTTGTCGACAAAATCCTATTACTGACGGTTCAGCTCACAGGCACAAAAGCTCCCCGAGCACAAATATCTGAGGAACACCTACCGCTTCCTTTTACAGCCGCCGTAAAACTCGATATCAATTTGGAGACATTATTGATATTAGAAAAGTGGCGCACAAAGCACAGAGAAGCCCCGGCTAAAAGAGAGCATTTTAATGTTAGCGCAAAGTTATCAAAACGTTCTAGCAGTAATGTTAGTCGAACATTTTTTTAATGTTACATATCATGTATCAAAAATGTTATTCTTGTGTTGTTAGCGGAACATTTAAAACAAAAGGTTTAACACAACAGTTAAGACAACATCTAAAAAACGGGATGTTTGGACGTTCCTTTGATCTTTCAAAATACATATTTTTACGTTTTTGTTACTTAATGGAAACGTTAGGGAAATGTTCCTACAACCTAAAATTGTTAGCTGGGGCAGCACTCAATTGGCTGTAGCTCTAGAGTGAATCCCCTAAATGACACCAGAATCTGGTTCAGTCATCTGGCAGTGGAGAAATATTCCTCATATGATTTAAAGAACAGGACACAAAGAGCAAATGAATCAAGCATGACAGCTAGAAATCCTCAAAAAACTCAGTCTCTCACTGTCACCATCACTTGTGAAAGATCCAGGTGTGTTTGCTCAACACACGAATGTGAAAACTCAAATATGACAGGCTTTGATATTGCACATCTTGATTTATTCTGGAAACGTTCATATTAGCTTTATTCTGTAATATTCACATTTTAATCTCAACCGATTCTAGCAATAGCTGGTGCTTTGCTGAGACTCTCACGAATTTTGTCTTTTGTTCTATGAGCATAAATGACACTGATGATTTGGCCATGAAAGAGAAGTCCACAAAAAAAAAAACAGCAAACCAATAAATATCAAGTATGTCTTGCGAGCAATCTAGTTACCCAACAATACTCACATCTTAATCTAAACAGGTCCAGGCAATAAAACAAATGTATTATTCTACATCTCCTGTGATGTTTTAAAAGATTGATCTGATATTCGTCTGTGAGCACAAGGGCTGTGGGGTAAATATTCTCCTGATCCAAACATGGGGGCAATCAGTGACAATGTCAGTTCCAGTTTATGTGCTTTATTAAGGTCTGGCTTTTTCTTCACAGCCCCCAAGGACTCGCAGTCACTCACCCGCGTCGCAGCACATGCGGCGGTTCTCTCCTCATCAACACACAATAACCATTATCCTCTCTCTGCCATTATCTCCCATCCAGCGCAGGAAACACAAAGAGCAGCACGTTTAGAAACACAGCATGCTTACCTGCAGTTCGGCGGAGGGTCGAGTGTGATTTCTGCAAGTTCCTTCTGAATCCTGCAACGCAAGAAAACACGTTTCATTTCTTCATGTAACAGAAATCATTCCTTTAGCAAGGCTACATGCACGCTGCAGCTGAATGCAGGTTCTGGCTCCCATTCTGAATGCATCATTCTTCAGCCTGTACACTCAGGAAACTAAATTCAGTTCTAATTCTCATTTAATCCATGTAGTGTGTACAGAACACAACTGAACCAGTATCCCAGCTAACAGGGAACATTTTTAAAACATTGCCTAACGTTTAGAACATTTGTGCAGTAACGTTATGGAACTGTATCATATATCAAAAACGTTATTCTTAAGTTGTTAGTGGAAGGTTTTGAAAAACAGAATTTAAAAAGTGTCTGAATAACATTCTTAAACTCAAACAATAATGTTTATACAGCGTCTAAAAACTGGACGTTTGAACATTCCTAAAACTGTCAAAATGTTTAATGTTTTTGTTACTAATGGAAACGTTACAGAAACGTCCTTACAACCTAAAATTGCTGGGTTGTTTACAGTTGCTAAGATGCCAAAGCGTCCCACAGTTATCACCACGTCAACCAATCGCAATTTTGGTAACACGCACGCAGAATGATAATTAAGCTCACTAAAATTCACTGGTGCTTTTTTAATGCGGCTGTCACTCCCAAAACTTCAAACAGCGTGTACGTGGTCAGACGGATTACATTTCACCGATTTTAACACGACTCCTCCGACGGTCCACCGGAAACCACACATTGCTTATACATCAGCCTAAAGTAGCAGGTCACTATTTATGAGTGTTTAAGCTGCACTCTCTGTGAAAAGCTACAATAACAGCATTAAGTCATCCTGATGATACATTCATTTATAAAAGCTGCCGCAGAGTAAAAGCTCTGTTGATCTACAGCATGCGTGCAGAAAAGTCATTATTCAGCTGCAGTACTGATCAAAACAAACACTGCGGCCATTGTCATAACCATAACACGACAATTGACAATCAACTAAGCATAACTTTTGTTTTATTGGCCCTTCAGAGACATCAAATGCTTCGCAGAAACACAATCCACAGGGCTGCGTACAGTAGCCCGTATGTTTTTATTTGTAATTGTACGTAATTTGCATTATGTACTTTTATGTTAATATCGTTCTGCTCTAAAACATAATAATCTTATAATTGTATTTAAAATGTTCCCAAAATCAACCAGAACTATTAAGGAGCCATTCAATTCCAGTTAATATGCATTACGGTAGCTAACCGTTTTTATTTGAACTACTGTAGATGATTGTATATCAGGACCGGGAATAAACACGTGAAGTTGACAGTGTAAAGGGCTCCAGTCCCTCAATCACAGACAAAACCTTCCACAAACCTTTTACAAACCTTCCATTTCAGATCCTGATATGCAGTTAAAAGCAAAGGAAACAGGATGCTGTTGTAAAAAGCAGCTGGTTGCATAATGCAATACTGCAGTCGGGCCTTCCCCAGCAAACAGGGAACATTCTCAGAACACTGGCTAATGTTCTCTAAAAGTTCTCTCAATGTTATCAAAACGTTAACGTTCACTGAATGTGGAACAATGGAAACAGAGCGAAGCAAACTTCAGCGTGTTATGATCACCAAAACACACGCTAACATCCCTACATGCACAGCTTGCTCTAGTGACAGCGCATTTAATGCATTCTAACATGTTAACATTTGCATCAATCTTAGCATGGACAAGAGGTAAACGTCAAAGAATGCGATCAAACTTTACGATATTTCCATTAAAACTAATGTCACTTTGTAGGAGGTAAATTAAGACCCAAACCATCAAACTATGCCAGGTAAAAAAAACAGTACTGAACAGTCTCGCCTGCAATACAACGAAACATTTTTAAACATGTTTTTTGTGCCATTATTGATTAAAACCATTGAAGGTAAAGACACAAACCAGAACTACATTTTCCTCCTAAGCCTAACGTCATTATTTAGCGTATTTTCAGGCCCGTGCATTTAATCCTAAAACTAATTTCAGCGTTTTTTATTTGCTTGTTTATAAAACAAACAATTCCGGTACTGTGTTCATCTCTCGCTTGATGTGGAGCATAAAATCAGAGCCCTGACGCAGACCGTCAGATCTTTGCTAACAGCAGACCGCCAGAGCTTCACCTCTTGGCACTGGTGGAGAGTTTGGCAGCCGTTTTACTGGAGATCTTGGTCTCTTTCTTTTTGGGAGCAACCAGATCGCGCTCCTGTGGAGGTGCCGTGTCTCGCTGCTCAATGTCTGAACTCCCTCCACTTGTGCTGGGGCTATCGTCTGGTCTCTGCACCTCACTAGACATCTTGGCCCTGAAAAACAACAGGATTCGCACATGATTACATTAGCAGACCGTCGGGTGAAGTCACTGTGGAATGAAGTCTATGATTGTCTTAATTACAGCTGCACACAAACGAGAAATAAAAGATCTCAACGGGAACAGAAGTCAGACGAATTAGTATTTACTTTTGTTAACTCGACAATAATAATTTGCCGTTTTTTGCCTTTAACAGTGAGCCGTAATCGATAATAACACGCATCACCTCTTGCCAAAAAAATCAAGTTGTTTTATTCATAAAACACGAGCAGAACACATCATTCACGAGTCTGTTCTCACGTCAGTCACTGCGTTGAATTGAATGTGACAATTTAAGTAAGAAAGAGTTTCGCACAGACATTTGTCACGATCTCGTAACAGGATCTTTAACCGCGTCATGACAGTCAAATTTACATCGATGTCATCATAACATTTTCATTCAAAAGCTCCTTTTCATCAAGGCAGATGCTCACGTGAGGCACGCCGAACCCAAACCGTTTGTTCTCTCAGACCTTTGATCACAGCTAGATGATTTAGATGTTTATCTGATCTCTGAGGGCGACGCTGCTCTTTTCAAACCATCGTGAGGAATTTTCTCTGATGTTATCACAAGATTCGGTGGCACATGAAACGCGCTCATCACGGAGGACCAGCTAATAAATACCTCCAGAACCAGCTCGGCTTTTAAACACGGATAAAAGACGCGTGAGGTGGAGAGAAATGATGCATACTGTGACCCGAGACCTCACTTCAAAAGCCCAGGTGGCTGAGCAGGGTGTTCGCGGTATAAATTTGCACTCGGGTCGAGACGTAAACGATCGCAGCCACACAAAGGGAAGGTTTTAACACTTCAGACGACGAGCGCATTTCGCGGGTCAACTCGTTTTTGTGATAATGTGGGAAATGAGTCATAAAACATTTAAACTGCAGATCACATGCAGCCAGGCCGGAGAGTAAACAGCTCGAAGCCGAGTTCACATACACATACGGTCTGCGTGACACAATCCTGCCTGTTTACAGCCCTGCTGGAGTGGTAAGTGAGCACAGATCATTCCAGTCGCCAATAAATCACACCAATGTGTGCGACTCAGATTCTGTATGGTGACCCTCAGTCCCAGCTTCACTAATTCCAAATTTGAAATCTGAGCAGGAGTTTGCAGGTTTCACAAGGACCACGTGATTTTTTACCATTATGCCCTACAAAGGTTTTCTTTCAGATTTAAAAATTAGGTGAGTAGTAGTGGTCATTTTAGTAAGCGGTCATTTCTTCCCTCCAATGTGCCAATCAAATCATTTAGTGCCCAAACTGAGGTCACTTTTTCTTTTTTCCAATTTTGCAAGGACATTTGTTCTAAAGGAATAATCCCTAAACCGTTCTAAATATGTAGGAATAAAACTCTATAAACGGCGTCCTATATTTGAATTTTAAATTCATATTTGTGCTAAAGGCATCGCCATACTGTTAAAGTGTCACAGTGCAATACGGTGCACAAACGTAACCTTTTGGGGTTCAAATTGTACCCAAAGTGCACAAGGAACAATAATTTACCTCAAAAAGCACCACAGCAGGTTTACACCACTTAAAACGTACAGATGTACATTAAGCGCATATATACATATATACGTTATCCAAAAGTACATCGTATAGTAAACATTCTGCAAAAGGGTACCACAGATTAGCGCATTAAAAACCTCTCTTAGCTTTATTTTATGCCAAAGTACATATTTACTTTTTTCAAAGAAGGCTGCCACCACAATGTCAATGGGTCTGAACGATGTCGTACCAAGTGCATTGTGTATATGTTTGTTCCCAAATTTTGTACATGTACATTTTGCTGTATTGGAACGATCGCGAAGGAACAATCTACAGATATCTTATATTTGATAGACGGTGTTTGATAGATTATTGTAAAACAATGATTTAAGGATATAGACGGAGCGCTGTCAGACTGCGCTGGGGACGCACAAACCCTCCTGCTGTTGATGCAGTCGCACGCGCGATGCGCGTCTGTTTATGCGGGAGGCCGCGAGCGCTCCGCAATCCCGCAGAAAATATGCGGATCAAACGCAAACCCGTCGAGCTTCAGCGGCGATTTATCTTACAGCCCAGGGAAAGCGAGGGGGCAAAACCATGCAACGACTCACCCACGATCAACCACAATGAGCCGCTGGCTCGGCACAAAGGGAACAGGGCTCGTCCCGCACATCCCCGCACACCGGGGGCAAAACAAGCACTTTCACGGGACATTCAGCGAGTTTTCACGCACGATCGAATGCCACGGACGGACATGCGAGAATATTTACCTGCCGAGCGGCCGTCGATGTGAAGTCCCGATACGCTTTTTCTTCTGGGTGATACGGTGTAGCCAGAGTCGGGCCGTCCGCTCGTTCTCGTCTCCTCGCTATTTAACCGAATGTAGCAGAAAAAAGCGATTACAGAAACTGAAGCAGCCGGACCGCCTCTACGCGCGCCCCTGATCAGACCCTGAGCGCGCTGCGCGTTCGCGTTGGAGCTCGAGTGTGAGGGCTCGAAATTGTTTCGTTTTACTTGCTTTCTGAGTGCTAGATATTTATGACATTTTTATAAAAAGTATGTAATAACTAATAAAAATAATCTTACATTTGCTAAACGATTTAATAATAATAAAAAACAATATTTATAAGGATACAGTAAGTTTCCACCAATATACCCTAGTTACTAGGATAAGAGAGGGTTAACCTGGTATTAAACATTACTGTATTAATAACAATAACAAAATACGGATTTTAAGGGAGTTTTAACTTGAGAAAGGTCAATGGAATTTCTTTACAAGTGAAGCTACAAGTTTGATCCACCTTGGAGCATCTTTGCTGTTTTGTATCATCTTATTTCATTTTTTATTTGTATCTGATGGTTAGGATTAGGATTAAATAGAGTTATATATGTTTTGCAGGATTACGAGCCTGTGATGTTCAGGATTACAAGCAGAGAGATGTACAATTGTCTTGAATGAACAGGACTTATAAATAAGAGCATGCATGAACAAAAAAGGCAAAATGAAAAAAACAACAGAATTTAAATATATAGAAGTAGAAAAATCGTATCAGTTGATTTCATGTATCTGTGCAGTTTTGCCTCTTGAAGATTCTGTCGAAAGAAATTCAATTAAAACAAATATGTTTAATAGGATTTTGATACTGTACAATAAAGGATAAAGGATGGAGCAAAAATGGTTTGAAAATGGCTACCATAAAAAAACGCTTCACTAAAAGGTTATTTGGGGAACCTAAAATGGTTCTTCCATGGAATTCCAGTTTTGGCATCTTTATTTTTAAGAGTGTATGATGATCTGCATCAGAACCTTTGGGGATATTTTAAGGACAATTGGCTCGTTAATACAGTAAGTAATGTTTTTAAATCTAAAATTGTTTTCTTCTAGGGGCTGGGTAAGGTTAATTGTGTGTGTGTGTGTGTGTGTGTGTGTCCATTGGCTTTACAAAGGTTTACACATTTAAGTACATTCTGAACCAGAACATTTGAACTCAAAGAACAGTACGAAACATTACACAATGCTGTTTGGGAACATTTTCTGTTTGATGATTTATTTTAGTAGCTATGTGAATGGAACAAAGAAAATCTTTGATCCGATATTACTTAGTAAAATATGAAGTCAAACACCCTGAGATTAGTTTAACAACTGTAAGAAAAAGTTAAAAAAATTTCATGCAAAGTTCATGTAAAACCCAATGATCCATGTTATTCCCAGCAGGATTCGGAATGTTCCAAAAAGCATTGTGTATGTTTCAATGAAAGCAGGCAGGTCTGACCTTTTGTTTCAAAGGAGTTCACATTTCAATGTCATAAATTTGCTTACATTTGATTAGTGACCTACAAATTCCTGCTTTTTGTTCCAACTCGACATTTTGTGTTTCAATATCCCAAAAGCTCATTATGTTTAAATGAGAAAAAGGATTTTGAATGTAATCTCACACTTTTGAACCTTACTTTCCTCAGTCACAGCCGCCAAATTCTGCAAATGTCTTTTATTTACTTATTAAAGCTACAATTTATAATGTTTTTTGGTTAAAAATGATAAAAAATCAAGTCATTGATCAAGTACATGACAGATCAGTGTTCAAAACGGTCTCCTTACCTTACCCTGATTCACAACGATAAATATATAGTAATGATAATTTAAGCTGTTGTGTCCGATTTCCAAGAAAATGAGTACATATCAGTTTGACTGCATACATACAGTCAAGTAAATAAAGTAACCTGCAATTTTATGCTTCTAACAGAGATGGCGGTAGAGAGGCAAACGTAACAGATTGTCTCTTTAAGTTAGAGTAGCCACGATTTTATTTCGCTTGATCCCTCCCTCCCTTGATTTCCAGACAGCTGCATAATAATGCAGAGCTTGTAAAATCGCTGTATTTACAGTACGCTTTTCATCCATTTAGACACTTGAGGCCCATTGAATGGTAAAACCAGGTCTTGCTCTGTGGCTCAGGGACATCGGTCAGATCAGCATGATAATATGGCAGGCAGGCAGGCAGGCGGCGGAGGGCAGCCGTGTGTCTGTGAGACTAGAGAAGGCTTCAGTCTGCGCACTTCCTCTCTCACACCCGTCAGGGCTGAAGGTCAGGGCCACACTCTGAGCTGAGAGCCTTTGTCATGGTAATGAAGAGTGTAAACACTAGCCACTGTGACTCCCCTCCGCGCTCCCCTGCTACAGTCTTACAGTCTAGCCCCCCGTGGTCTGTCCCCTGCTGCAAATATACCCCAAAACATTATACTTAAAATTGTACAAACGCTCGCCACTGTGGCCATATCTTTATTAGGGTATTGTTCTTATAGATAATTTTACAAATATGTGTAAATACGTAAATGTGTAGGACCTTCCATGTGACTGTCAGCTGGTCGAGATTTAGTAACAGCATTTAAAGCTGCAGTCAGTAACCTTTTGGGTTAAAAATGAACAAAAATCAGTTATCGAGCGAGTGTGTAACTGTCTCCTTACCTCACACCAATTCGCAACGTTTATAGTAATAATTTACCATTTGACATATTTATCAAACATGGTTAAATATATCATATTCAGCCTCTCTCTATGGCAGCTCTGTTTGCGTCTTGCAGATCTCTGGTTACTTACTCGCAATTGAATTTTTGCTTCTGTAAACTTTATTAGAGCAGGTCTGTAAATGACAAACAAAACAAGTAGCTGTAAATAAACTGCGTCTTTTATACCTGGATGCTTGATTTATTTATTTTAACAGGCATCCTCATGCCTACCCATAAACCCACTGTCAAAACAACAATCCCATGTTTCTATTAAAAATACAGAAGCGTACATTTCATGGGGGTTATGTGTGCAGTTGTGTACAAAGGGCCCGTGTTCCAGAAATCTCCTGAGGCATTTTGTGGTTAATGTGCTCATTTGAGATCGTTCCAGACCCACAGACACAGAAAAATGTCTTTCACAGTACTGCAGCTTTACTGTGTAAAAGCACAAATGTTTACTCACTTTGTGTAATGACTGAACAGCGTTGTAAAGAGTTGGATAATAAGTATTACAATAAACTTGCAGGGTTTGTGGGTTGGCAGATGCACGGGTAAATATACCAGAAGCACATGCATGCTGTGTTCCTGTAGCTCAGTTGTATTAGCCGGGCAAAAGGTTGTGGGTTCGATTCCCAGGGAATCAAACGTACAGATCAAACATATAACTTAAATACACTGTATGTCACTTTGGATAAAAGCGTCTGCCAAATGCATTCGTGTAAATGAACTGTACGGGGAAATATTTTGAAATGAAGGGAGGAAGTTTGAGAGGCAGAAAGTTAACCAAGTAAAACAGTAATTTTACCATGTTGTCTTTTAAAGCAATATGATAGAGCACACCAATATTATAAAAAAACTGGAATAAATAAATCTTTCAGCAACCAATACATGTCACAAATCTACCTATTAAAAGTAATGTAGGATTCTGGGTCATACAAACATCATAGGAATATGACTGGATTTGTTTAGTCTGTTTATATATAACACAATGCAAATGATTGTCATAACTGATATGAACAGAAGGGGGCGCTCTGACACTACACTCTTGTACGTTTATTTGTATTACAGGCTGAATTGAGTCACCACACGCTCAAGAGGTTTTGCCCCATGTCACTGTGTAATTTATCCCTCTGCCACTGTGATAACAAAGCTGTCAGTGTGATGTCACATCTGCTTACTGAGGTGAGGATGACTCAAAGATGATCTGCACTAGAGGTCAGGGGGAAAATGAAGGATTCCTTTCAGTTATTGAACTGGGTACGAACTGCATGGGTAATTGAACTGGCCACGCCCCACAGGATGTTGAATTGGAGTCAGGAAAAAAAATTGGACCTGAACTGCAAATCAAAGAAATTCAACAGAACAGTGAAATTTCAAAGGTTAAAGGTTAAAGGCTCCTCCACATGAACGCATACATAGTTTGACAGGCAGGAAGGACACCCAATCATTGCATTCGGACTGAAGGCAATGATTGGACAAACAATTGACGGTCCTTTTGCCTTCCACAGAAGGTATATATTTATATAAATGTATTTATACCACTTATTAATAATTGCCTTCAGGATGTGAAGAGACTTTCAACCAGCAAAACCAAAAATACATCTGGAAAAATTCGCTTACCTTGTCTTTAAGTCTGACTAACTGCGTTTTTGTCAAGATTACATTAAATTACTTGGAGTACAGTTGGAATGTCAAGTTATTCTACCTTATGAGGTCATTTTGGTTCCTATAGTGTACACACACACACACACACACACACAATGTTTGGTTAGAGCTGGACTGGGGAATGACAACAGACTACAGAAGTGACAACAAACACATCAACATGAAATGTCATTCAGAGGATAAAAGCAGCATTGACAGTAAATATGGGTCTTTGGAAAGAGAAATGAAAGATTTCTGTGTAAAAGACTTGTTCAGTGGTCTCTAGGGAGGAATAAAGCTGTCACAGATGTCACTATTGCTTGACTTTATAAGAGAAACGCTTTCTTTTTTGCCCATCAATTTAAAGATGTTGGAAGATGTTGTTTTTGGAATAGCAAATCTTAAAATGACCTGACAGGTTTCACTGAAAAAAGTGACTCAGTGACTCTGTCAGCAGCAAAACATAAAAAATCTGACCGCTGGATGCTGTTATTTAGCCAATCAGAATGGAAGGTGATCTCTGCCTGTCAGTCATTGAGGGTCGGGTTTTGTTGTCATCGACTGTCATCGAAGTGTCATCGACTGTGATAAATGTGTTTACAGAGTGAATAGATGAGAACATGAAACACTATATGATGTTTTTAGAGGATGTTATCAAACCTTCAGTGCAGAGATTCTAGGAATGTGCAAAATGTCAATTTTTTTGACATTGTATTAACGTTATTGCTTGGCTATAGTAACGTTATTTGAACTTTTTTAATTCTGTAATGTTTTTAAAACGGTTCACTAACTACTTAAGAATAATGTTTTTAATATATGATATATAATGTTACCAAATGTTTTTTACTAATGTAAGAACATATTTTGATAACATTGAGAGAACTTTTAGAGATTGTTAGCCAATGTTCTGAGAATGTTCCCTGTTAGCTGGGTTTACATTTGTCATAAACTTGGCTCTGAATCATGGTTGTTTCAGTAAAGCCTCTGGGGTGGAACCATTATTATATCCAAGCGAACGTTTCTGTTTGCTTTGAAATTGGTTAAAGTGTTATATGTGCTGCTGGCGTGACGGAGCATCTCATTTCTGTCGGCTGCTCTGGTGAGTGTGAACAGAGGAATATTTTCAATTGAATCTTTTATATATTGATGAATGGCTGATTGCCGACAGCGCCTGTGTTTGGGTCTGAATAAATAATGTCAAACATTCTTCATATTAAAAGTAAAAATGTTATTTTAGCATAACCACTTATGTACTGCTGCTAGAAAATGTAAAACCAACAAGAATGTTTTAATTAATTATGTTGTTTATGATGTGAGATACTACAAATATGAGACATAAATAAGACAAAAAACTGTCACCGTTTTAAACACTAATTCTGTTATTTTTATATTAAGAATTTATTTCTGAAATAAATTTTGCCAGAAAACGCTTGTGATATTATTCCTTACAATAAATGTCATGTTTGATATTTTATATATTTTTTCCAAAGCAACGAATTGACACATTTTTATGTGTGATTTAGTATCTGATTATTTTTTGGTTAGTTATTTGTTATTTTGGTCTTCTTGAAGAGAGAGCTGCAATATAATTCCTACCCAACAGAGGACAGTAGCGGTATTGGCGCGCTTGCCATGATTTCCCAAAAGTATTTAAGCTGAAATTAAATTAAAACTGAGAAACTTTCCGGTGTAATTATTTGTTTCTGTTTAACCTTTTAGTTGGAAGCAATAGAAAACATGTCACTGCTGAAACTCCTTGCCCATAATCCATCTGTTTTTCCAATTGAATTTTTGCATAACCAAAGTGCCACTTAAGTATTGAACTCAGAATAATAAGCAAATCTAATTAAAATTAATGGCCCCATCGAACTCTGTGAATGGTCAAGTTGCAGCTCAGCAGAGAAACAGTAGCTTGCAAACTTTGGCTATAAACATATTTCATAGTGCCAGATTTTTGTTAGTGACAAGTTACTGATTGGCACCTATTATTGTTTTTGTCCAGCAAGGGTGCAGTTCAGAAGGTCTGTCTTCAAAAAATCCCATTTAGTTCCAAACGGAGGCATTTATTTTTACAGTCCAGTACGGTTCCAATAACACACGAATGGTTTGCTGATAGTGGCAGGACAGATTTACGTCATCAAATTCCTGTTTTAGGGTCGACTGAAGGGCTGCTGACGATTCAGAGTCATTTTTCACCTCTAGATTTGATATGCTTACAAGAGTTACATGCAGATGTAAGTCAAAAGTGGACAATTAAAACGTTAAAAACACGTTAAAAAGAACGCGTTATATTGGGTGTATTGTTATCATGTAACAGGGATGGGCAAACTTTAACTCCAACAGAGTTAAAGTTATGAGAATATAACATATGAGAACTGAACTGTATATTTATATATTTGGGCCTAATGTCAATTACTGTATTGATTAGATGACTGGTA
>JAZGTJ010011687.1:771-16654 GCA_036877575.1 Botia almorhae
TATTTAGTTAATAATTATTCGGATTCAGTTGCTTTATTCCTCAAGCATTTAGTCTAAAAAACATTTTGTGTACAAACCATCTATGCTTTAGAATTTGTGAAATAATCAGTGAAACTATTATTTGTTTTGCAATATTGAAAGACACATTAAATTCAAAGGTGCTTTCCTAGTACACTACTTCTCTAGTTATTATAAGCTTTGTAAAATCATCATTGCAGCAAATACAAATGAATGCACCAAATGGATCAGTTGTAAACTAAGTTAAGATTCTTGGCTTATTTGACTTGCTCTAGTCAACAGTTCACTTTTTAACATGCATTAGAATTAGATGGATTCGATGGTGGGGGCGGGGGGGGTGTTAGTGATTCTTCTTAAGTCGGCTGTCAGACAACAGACCACGAGCATTTAATAATGCCACTTTCTCTCCATGCACAGAAACCTGACTGCCACCATGCACAAATTAAATAGTCAGACCTCATTAAAGATAATGGTCTCTGACATAAACAAGATCCGTACTGCACTTTCATAAGATGAAATGAATTTTTAAGCTACAAAGTAATTACATTACGCAAGTTTATTTATTCGAACACGATAATGCTTGTTATACCAGGTACCGCTTAAACCTCATGGGGTAGCGTAAAAAGCGATGCTTGCTTTTGAGGTGGTACTAACAACATGCCACCTGTGCTAACAGTAATTACATGTGCCCTTCTGCTGCAGTGGTTGTATCATTGGATCAAGCTGTGGTTTTTTGTATTAAGAAAAAGTTCTATTAGTTCTATTACATTGTAAAGTTATTGCAAAGTTTTACTATTAGTTTTAAATATGATGTCCTCCATGTTTACATCATTCATGTTTTTTCTATTGTATTGTCCCTCTTAAATTCTTTTTAAAGATCTAAAAAGACTAAGACTATCTAAATCTAACTTGAAGTAAACAAACTGCATTTATAATATACAAACAAATAGTTTGCACAGACGGACGGTTCTTCAAATAACAAGTACCGTATATATGTTGAAGCTCCAGTGAAGCAGCTCTCCAATTAACTGCTAAGTTTCCAGACATAAACACAATGTGTTTCCGCACTTGTCGAAGTGGTCCAGTCAACAAAACCTGTTTAATGTGACCCTCTGCTAACACAGAAGGTAGCGGATAGTTTTCTCAGCTACCTTCTGTCAGGGGGATGTTTTTTCAGCTCAGCAATCTGATTTCTGTCTTTTCTCAGAGAACATTCTGTGATACAACACTCCATATTTTTACTGTGTCACGAAGGTTCCCACAAGCCACTGCTCGCTTTCATCTGGTCAATTGTCCAGAACGTTGTCTAAGTCCCTTCTGAGCTGGATTCTAATGGCTTTTGTTCTCGACATTGAGTAGTTGCTGGGGTAACTGATGTGAAGGTGACTCCTGGGTAATGAATGATGCCCATGTTGGAACATCCCGCTTTATATTCTAGACCTGTTCATAGTCTTTTATTCAGAGATTCAATTGATCACCTGTAGAGCTGATTAGCATTCACACGCCCCCAAGGTAGATGATAACAGTGGGGTTCAAACGTCTGAGGCCACTTGTGAACATGCTTTTGTTTCACAATTTTTCTATTTTGCACTCAACTTTGCCCAAAAAAGCATAATTTGAGAATACTACAAATAGCATCTTGCATGCTTCAGTGAACGCTAGAGAAATTGTAAGAAAGCCTTAAACCAAACCTTTTTTTCCAGTTTTAAATTAGATCATAAATCTCCGACTTTCAGTGGTCTCAGACATTTAGACACCACTGTAAACGTGCTAAGTTGTGCGCTTTCTGTATTTCCATCATAACAGTTCAAAGCAATCTTTCATAATTACTTTTACCACCATGCAAGAATTTGTTTTCCACATCATTAAATCCATTGGCTACATTCAGCTCACCTCTCTGTATGTCAACACATCTAAAAGCTTCACTCTGCTGTACAGAGTGACTGGCTCTGCAGAGTAATTGCTCGATTAGCCGTTTTGGCTAATCATCCCTGCTGGGATACATCGCTTTCTTTTGTTTTTGCCTTCATTGAAAATGTATTAGCGAGCAGGTCAGGCGCTATAAGAGATGTGATAGAGTTCACAGTAATGGGGGAACCCACTGAGCCAGAAGGGGTGGGAAATGTGCAGGGAATAAAGAGGGCACACAGCTTAAACCCGAGCCAGACATCGCTGGGCATAGAGGGAGAGATAGGCAAGTCTATTACTATTCATAATGGAGCTTAACATCCCATCACAATCAGATGTTCATCAACTATGTTTGGCCATCAGCAAGAGCCAAGTTAGTTAAACCTTACGCACACAGTTTTTATAGCACTCGGCCAGAAACATACTTTACGCCTAGCCAGATAGAATGTTTAGCCAGATAGCTAATGCTTTACAAAACTGGTGTCAAGTTAATCAAACTTGGTATGTTTTCTTGCTCTGTCCTGGTTCAGTATTCAATGACCGATAGTTACTTTTAAATGTCTTAAATGTGCTATTAAACTGGATATTAGTTAGATAGCTAGCTATAAGTTTGACAACTTCTACGATGACAACTTCTTAGATAATATTCTATAATATATTCTATAATAAGTTGTTGCTTCTTTCTGCCTGTAGTTTACCTAAAGGAGACATCTTGCGGAAGACAGTTTTCGCTTCCAGTTTTTTATGAATTGCAGACTTGACACATTTTGGAAGCAACAAGCACGAAATCCATCATCTGTAGCCAGAAGCGTTCATGTTTACGCACTTGCGCAAAGTGCGTTTTGGCCTTAGATACTTTGTAGCTCACTGTGGGTAACGATCTGTTATGCAGCAAGGTAAAGGCACTCCTCAGGGTACGTCCACAGTACAGCGTGATTTGAAGTGCGCCTTATTAGTTTTCGGAAATGGCTCTGGCACCTTTTTAAATGGCCGACGTGCATTAATGTGTTCGCTGGCGCGAGTGAAGGTTCTAGACGCGCCTGTGTTAAATATGTGAAAACTATACAGTGGAAAAGACGTCCCCTCGGGTCCCACTCCCCATTTTCCCCAATTTTCCATTCCATTAGGTAGATTCCGAGTTCCCTGAGAGGAGCCGTCTCGGCCTATGGGGCTGGAGGTAGAGAGAGGAAGCGCGAGCAAGACTATCATTGATTTGTCCTACTTTTGAGCCACGCTTTTTTTGCACATTATGTCTAGACAAGTCCCTGTAGATTGTCAATGTGTTAAATGCCCGGGGTTTCTCTTTTTAGCCGCAGCCCCTCTTCAATTTTTTATGACTTGGGTATTTTCCTCAGCATGTGTGACACGGATCATATTATCATATTGTTAAGGGAGGAAGTGATTGAATGGATGCAGGAGAAGAGCCGGTCATGGCTGAACCTTTTGTTTGCTAAAGTCCCATATTTATTTCTTTGTTCCACACCAAACCTCACTTCCCCTTTTTTAAACTCTTACAGAAATCAATTACTTTTTCCACGGCAAAATACAAAAAATGCCTTGCAAAAGTATTCATACCCCCTGAACTTTTTCACCTTTTTCACTTACAACCACAAACTTAAATGTATTTTATTTTATGTAATAGACCAACACAAAGTAGCACATAATTGTGAAGTGGAACGAAAATATGCAGTTTTCAAAATTTTAAGCAAATAAGAATCTGAAAAGTGTGGTGTATTCCTTATTATTTATAATCATTCCTTATTATTATTTGTATTCCTGCAATCCTGTACTCTGATACCCCTAAATACAATCCAATGCAATCAATTGCCTACAGAAATCACCTAATTAGTTAATAGAGTCCACCCGTGTGTAATTTAGTCTCAGTATAAATACACCTGTTCTGTGAAGGCCTCAGTGGTTTGTTAGAGAACACCAGTGAACAAACAGCATCATAAAGACCAAGGAACTCACCAGACAGGTCAGGGATAAAGTTGTGGAGAAGTTTAAAGCAGGGTTAAATATCCCAAGCTTTGAACATCTCAAGGAGCACTGTTCAATCCATCATCCAAAAATAGAACAAGTATGCCACAACTGCAAACCTACCAAAACATGGCCGTCCACCTAAACTAACAGACCGAGCAAGAAGAACACTGGTCAGAGAAGCCACCAAGAGGCCCATGGTCACTCTGGAGGAGCTGCAGAAATCCACAGCTCAGGTGGGAGAATCTGTCCACAGGACAACTATAAGTCTTATACTTCACAAATCTGGCCTTTATCGAAGAGTGGCAAGAAGAAAGCCATTGTTAAAAGAAAGACATAAGAAGTCCCGTTTGCAGTTTGCCGCAAGCCATGTAGGTGACACAGCAAACATGTGGAAGAAGGTGCTGTTGTTAGATGAGACCGAAGTTGAACTTTTTGACCTAAATACAAAGCGTTATGTGTGGAGGAAAAGTAACACTGCTCATCACCCTGAACACACCATCCGCACTGTGAAACATGGTGGTGGCATCATGCTGTGGGGATGCTTTTCTTCAGCAGTGACGGGGAAGCTATTTTGCAAAGAAGAATGGGCAAAAATTTCAGTCTCTAGATGTGCAAAGCTGGTAGAGACATACACCAAAAGACTTGCAGCTGTAATTGCAGCGAAAGGTGGCTCTACAAAGTATTGACACAGGGGGGCTGAATACAAATGCACACCACACTTTTCAGATTTTTATTTGCTTAAAATCTTGAAAACCATGTATCATTTTCGTTCCACTTCACAATTGTGCGCTACTTTGTATTGGTGTATTACATAAAATCTCAATAAAAACATTTAAGTTTGTGATTGTAATGTGAAAAGGTTCAAGGGGTATGAATACTTTTGCAAGGCACTGTATGTATTCATTGATTCTTTTGGGATAAATTTTCTCTTGTCTGGGCGTGGAATTTGTCTGAATGGGTTTTTGGATGTCTCTAAAATACAGTATTCTAGAAACTTCAGACGTTTTTACAATCCAGTGTCAGGTTGCCCCTCTTTTGAGGTGAGCTACACTTTATCTATTGTGAAATTTGTGTGTGTAGCATTATATAGACAAAAGTAACTATAAGCACTTTGATTATTGCATCTGCTTTTTGTGTGGTTTACTTAGATTGCTGTCCTTAAAAGTGTTGTATTCAAACACTCGAACAGTTTGTATATTATTTAAAGTGATAGTTCATCCAAAAATGAAATTTTTGTTCCATTATTTACTCACCTTTAAGTCAACCTACTTCAGAATTTCGTCTTTTGTGTTTCTCAGTAGCAAAAAGTCGTACAGATTTAGAATGACTTGAGGGTGAGCAAATGCTGGAAGAATTTTCATTTCTGGGTAAACCGATCACTTTGAAGGAGAACTGTCTTTAATAAAAGGCCTGTTACCTTATTTTGTCTTTGTTGTTATTTCACAGTTCGAACTTGCGCACAGCTCAAATGCCTCCACAGAAATCCAAACAAGTTTTTCTTCAAAACGCATTTATCTGTAATGTGCTCGTGTCCCTTTTCCAAATTCTCACGCACTGTTTTATTCTGTGTCAAAAACAGAAATCATTTTTTTTTCATCATTTATTTATAGCTGTGTGTTTAGTGTTGTGTATTGTGTTGTGTCTCCACTCGCTGTACTGTTACAGAGATAAACATGTGTGGCTCTCCCACAGGATGTTTGTCCGTTAGTATAGAGAACCACAGTCCTCAAAGCAGAGGTGTCTGTCAGCGTCCCAGCTTCACTTCAACAAATATCTGTTGTGCTCGGAAACATCATAGAGCCGTAGTGAGCAAAACATCTATTTTATTTGGAGGAGGAATTGCAGAATTTGCAGAACCTCTGTGATCGTTATTTATTTATGATGTTGTTTTGCCAAGAAGACGAGATTATTTGAAAAGGAATACAAGGTTAAACTGTGTTTTATGTGTACAGGGGGATGTTGCGAACACAGATATGCCTTCTGTTGGTCCATGTCTAATGAACACTCCTAGTTTTTTTATATTGTAGGACATTTAATTAGGTTTTAGTTCTGTTTCATTTAAGTAATACAAATAAAGGTGGACAGCATAGCTTGGGCAATTTTTTGGAAGAATTAGATGAGAAATGTTTGGTTTTTTTATTTAAAATCTTCTTGAAATTGTTCGTTCTTGTGGACATTGATGTTTCTTCCAGTCTGTTGTGAGTGTATAATGTTGTACTTGAGGCCTGCCGGGTACTCAGGCATTTTATACTGTGAAAAATCATTTTATCATTTTATAGAAAAAAATGTTAAACAGTCATCAAACAATATTTACATATTTGAGAAGCTTTGTTGTGTAGTACAAACTAAATTCACAAAGTTTATTTTTAATCCCTTTGGTAAATTGTTTGTTTCTCAAATACAAGACAATTTAATAAGGTTTACAATTTAAACAAGGAAAATCAATTTGGCAGTGGGCTCAGAAAATGAAATATTCTCTAAAAGAAAGCTTTTTTATCTTATACAATATTGGTTCTCATGCAAATTTATCTTGTTTAAAGGATGTTTAGAAGATATTACTAAAAAACCAGATAAAACGCTGAATAAGAAGACATTTTTGCAGTGTATGCCCTGAAGTCACTGAAGCAACATGGGAACATAATTACAGAAATGTGGCATCTTTAACTCAATGGTGTTAAATGTGCATGCATGTGCATGTTTTTTGCAATCAATGCATTCCCAATGCATTGAAGTGTAGTTCATAGATGAGTGTTCCACAACCCCCAGTGTGCACTGCAGCAGTCCTTCAGTAGAATTACAGCATGTAAACCAGGGGATTACTGTAGACGGGCCTGTTTAGACGCTCCATGCCTCTTTGGAGCAGCATGTTCCCATGCTTCCACTGCAGACGGATTAACACAACGCAGCAGGTCTATAGTTTTCTCTCCTCCATACCTCAATGCTTGGACTTGCCTGTTACTGCTCTCTCTATCTCACACACACACACACACACACACACACATACATACATATACTTAATATACTATACTATCTCTCTCTCTCAAACACACACACACTCTGTCTCCCTCTCTTTCTCTTTTACTTTTCACTTTTTTATACTCGTGTCTGTCTCTTTGTCTTCTGTAACACACTCTCTGTCATTCTCTCTCACTCTCACACTCTCTGTCTGTCCCTCATTTTTCATCCACTCTCATTCTCTCTCTCTACCTCTCTGTGTCTGTCTCTCTGTCTCCATCTCCAGCTCGTTCTTTCTGTCATTATTGCTCTCTCTCTCTCTTTTTCTCCTGCGTCTGAGTCTTAGATCACTGCGGGCTCCTCTGCTGCCTGCCGGTAATTGCCAGGTGCTGATGAAGCCATCGGGAAAAAGCCGGCATGTTCCACAGGTGCCGAGTGTAGCTTTCTAAAGGTCAAGCAAGGGTGTAAAAGCACCAAGTGTTTTTACCAGACAAGCTAAGGATACACCTAAGAACGGCGCTGTTGATTCGAGATCCCACCCACAAGGTGCTGCATGTCGGAGGCTCTCATAAAAGAGAGCCATGGCTGTTTGTGTCCCCATTCCTTAATGTAATGCCCAAGGCTATTGTGTGTGCAAGACAAAATGGTAGTACTCATATATCCTGCGTTCCCTTCCATTCAGCCCCGAGTTGTCAATCCACGCATGCCTTTAATCATTACATTCCAATATTTCTCATGCTTTTAATCTGTTATTCATGAGTGCAGAAAAGAAGGAGAGGAAGAAGAAGAAAAACATTCTCAAGAAGATAACCCAATATCCAATAATGGCTTCTCTCCAATTCCATCCTTCTAGTAAAGCTAATTAAAGAGCGTCTTAGTATCAGTGCTAGCGCTCTTTCCAGGTGCTCCCTGAGGGGGTTGATAGTGCGTCACGGAGCGGTTGGACAACAAAACGCACAACAGCTTTCCTCCGTGAAAGAGCACTTAATTCACAGGCTGAAATATTCAACAGGACCACATCATTATCTGCTTGCAGGAAATGGGGGGCGCCTCTCCACTCCTTCTTGTTCTCTGCATCATACAGGCTTTATAATGTGGGCTAATCCCATATACAGAATGCTTCTCATGACTGCATTAGTGGGTCCCTGAGGCACACAGTCTTTGGCCTCACACAGTACACCAAGGGCAGGGTTAGAACCTCACCCGTTCCAGCACTCCATAATGCTGTTTTTGACCAGGGCATAAGAGCTGCAGCTTTAAACTTCTTTAAGTTATAATGACTGATTCATTTGCAGCCTTGGTGTATCTCACTCGTTCCCTTGTTGTAGCTGGGAGGCATGTAGTTGGAGAAGGTTGAGTCAGTGTAGGCTCATTTTGAGGTTGAAGTCTTTCACAGTTGCCCTAGATATTGCTTAAAGGGGTGGTAGTGTCCGCCCGGCTGGAATTTTTAATGCAGTAGTAAGCAAGGAAGCACGCTACATTTAGAATCCTTGCATTTGTTAAGAGTAGTGCAATTTTAAATCAGACTTGATTTACACACAATAAAGAGGTATGCTTGACGTTTTCTTTTTTACATGCATAGCTGCGTCTGGATGTGTAGATGCACACATCCATGTACGAACAGAATCGCAAGCACCTTAATAACCATGAAATGTCCATATTATTTACTATTATTTTTATTATTTTTAATTTTTATTATTTTTTATTCTATTATTTTTATTTTTATATACACAATTATTTTTATAAACCTTTCGCTTTAGTTATTCTGTTTGAATATAAAGTGTGAATTATATTTTGCCTAAATGACAAAATATATAATGAATTCTAAAGTGTGAATTATATTTTGCCTAAATGACCACACATTATTAAAATATTAAATTAAAATATCGCTCTTATATATTAAGCATTGCTTTTACTTGCTTTAGGCAAAAACTTGCTAATTAGTAATCAAAACGTCAGCTGTTTTAAGCAGTTTAGATATTAACAGTATATACACATATGAGGAATCCCACTCTGTGTGTTTTCTTTCTCCTGATATTTGTATTACTAATAATAGTTACTAATAACACTTTTGCTCTAAACCCAAACATGGTATTTCTGAAATGTTCAAATACGAATTAGGGGACACAGTGAAAACTACAACATGTTCTCATGCGCTCTTAATTTTTCAGTCTAAATATATAATTGTTTATAGTCTTTATAAACTAATTGACTTTGTTCACAAAGCATTTTAAATAGCACAGGCTTTTGCATCTCTGAAGCTGAGGATCAAATATTAAACAGATTGGCTTTAGTCCAGCGTTCTAGTCAAGTGCATTGTTGTTTATTCAAATGTTAGTTCAGATGATTATTTCATGTTAAATAATTGTGTTTACTAAACTGTTTCGCTAATGTGCTCACCTTGTAGTTTAGCAAATGTCTTTTTTGACATCTGTAATTGTGAGTCTGACTTTACTTACAACAGTTTAACTTCTGAGTTAACATGTTAGTCGAGTAAACATGTTAGTCGTAAAAATGTTAGTTGTTTGTCCAAGAAAAATCTAATTAACCCTTACATAACAGTATGCTAGTTCAATTAAAGTGAAAATCTGTTATTCATACAGAGGAAAACTTAAAAAATAAGTGCTTAATTAAACATACTCAAATTGCTTACAAATAATGTATGCATCTGTTCCATTGTACCTTATCAAAGAACCATGCATGTACACATGCACAAACAAACTGGCACGAATAGTTGTGAGGACCTCTTATTTACTTCGTACTTCTTATTTACTTATTTGTATTTTAATTATTATTTATTATTATATTCTTACTTATATTCATATTTCCCCCTTATTAATGTTTTGCAGTGTTTAGATTTGTTGTTGCAGTCTGACTTTATTTGTTATTTTGTCATTTTTTAATAATGCATCCAATACACCTGTTGTGTTTGCTGTCGTGTTGGGAAAATCAAAACTGTTCTAAGCTTGAACTGAAAAAGGTTTCAAACCGCTCATTTCAACAAATCATTTAAAAATCCAATTCAGTCATTCTTAGTTGCTATATGAGTGTTTAGAAAAGTTCTTTCTCATTTCAAATGAGCATGTATATCTTCCTCAGTGGTAACAATACAGTTAACAGATGGCTGTTTAAAGGTGTAGAATGTTTATGGTGTTAAAATTAGACTGGCAGTCACTTAAAATATATGCACAATAAACAACACATTATACGTTTCTTAGCCTCCTTCTTAGACTCCATCAGGACATCAAGACATGCAGGAAATGCAAACAGCTGAGTTAGTAGACACAACCATGATTGTGATGATAAGGTATGTATATGTGTGTGTCTGTGTGTGTGTGTGTGTGTGTGTGTGTGAGAGAGATAGAGAGAGAACGCTCTGATCAATTCCAATCAGCTCCAAAAGTTCCAATCAGTTTTTAAAAAACAGATTGAACAAATTGAAACAGTTGTAATGTCAAATTGAATAGATACCCTAACTTTCTAAGTTGAAAAGAAATAACAGCGTAAAACATAAATAATTGTGTTGGTAATGACTGGATAATTTTAACGGTGCTATTAATTCTATCTAAGCCTAAAATCTGGAGAAGAGTTTAAATGCTGTGGCTCTGTGGAGCTCACAGAACATTGTTCTGTGTGTTTGAGCATCCTGACCTCCCCAAATAACAGTGCAGACTGATCTTTGATGTATAGCCATCAGCATTCCCCGGTGTCCCGCAGTCTAAAAGCCATCATTCTGCTTTGGTTTAGTACAGGGAGAGAGGAAATGTTGCTTTATTGAACATCTGTATGTCTTGTAGTTCATTTCCATGGTGGTTGTGGTACACCTCACTGTGGTTTCTCTTGAATAAGACACAATAGATTGGAAACCTGAAGGAACTGTGTGTGTGTGTGTGTGTGTGTGTGTGGGATGCCAGATCTGTGTAGCAAAACCATCCCAATGGCCAATTAAAACTAGCCCAAAACTAGTCCAATGACCCTAGCCCAATTCCAGGGAAAACTGTGGGCTTACATATATTCAAAAGCATTTACATTTATTGTTTTTCTTGAAGTTCATTTGCTTACAATAGCAGTCCCACTGCATAAATTATGATTTGACAGTTTTACAGTTCAAATAACAGATTTTGTCGAATAATTCATATAAATACTTTGTTATTCATCATTGATTTAAAAACTGTGGGTGTTGCCAGTTCATCAACAGAGGCATGTTGTCACGCACCTGTCAGATGAAGATGTAGCAGATGCATTTGTTTAGACCTTGTTTTGTCTGTTTTCGTTTAACATTGATTTTGATGATTTTATGCAGAAAACAGGAAAGAGCCAAATATATGTTCGTCTGCTGATCTAAGACAACAGTCAAACAAACAGTTAAATTTAAAATGTTGTCCACCAGCCAAAGCTTATCTGTTAATTTTTGTAGAGGATGACAATTTATAAGAATGTACCATAAGGTTACCTTGCTTGACTCCTAGAGGCCTATTAGAAAGTTATTACATCCCCTTCATCTCTATTTGAGCACAAAAACATGATTTTTTTGTGTCTGCGATTATGGCTTTATTAACATCATGTTTTGTGTTGTTTTGCCATGTCAGCATTTCCACAGGCTACTGTACTTTTTACTGTACTGTTTACAGTTTGCCTGAGGCAGATGTCTATTGAGTTAACCCTGCCTATGATGTCATTATAAAGATTCCACAGATCTCTGTAGAGTATCTTAGCAAGGATGGGCATAATTTTAAATATTAATTTTCAGAAACATTGGTATGCACAGATGCAGTGATGTGGAGAACTCAATAAAAACAGGTGCAGCCCAGCATTAGCAATGTGCTAATTGCTTAGATGTCTTGTCTTAGTTTTAACAAATATCGGGTTAGAATGAGAGAATCGAAAGGAGAGGCACAATAGGCGTGAAGTGTGCAGGTTTACATTACCTGAATCCTAACGCTTCTGAAATTTAAACATTAGGGCAGTAGGAATCGATTCAGTTGCTTTTTTTGACAGAGGAATTGCCTGTCTATTTACAGTAGAATACACATAAAAAAGTTGGATCCGCATAAATTCTTTTTGTGTGATTTGAGCTAAAGAATCACAATTTACAGTATGATATTGCTGGCTTTAGATAGCACTGCTGGCAAACCGTTTTGGTGCTGTAGTTATATTCCTGTTGCCTATGTAGAAAATAGCTGCCTGATGCTGTTGCCAAGATGGCCTATAAGTGAACTGTCTTTCTCTAAAGGGACTTGTGTGAAGTTAAAAAGAAAATAGAGCGAGCTTATCAAGACAGTGTTCTGTCGGTCTTGGCTTTGACCTTCTTTGTCTCAGCCCTGCACTACATTGAAGTGTCACATCAACAGCCTGAGAGGTTATTGAAACCCCGCCAATAGCATTAGCGGAGCCGTACATATCCGCGCATCACCCCGGAAACCGCCGGCTAACACCAGCTCTGAGGCAGAGTGGCAGCCAAGCACATCTGATTAAGGTGAACAGATTCGTGTGTGAAATGCAGAAACGGCGAGAGCGGCCAGTGATACCCCCTCATGCAAAATAGAAATGCGCCAAGTAGAGCGAGGTATTATGGGATGCTAATGGTGTCATTCTTTAGCCATAGAGCCCAGAGAGGGCTGCTTGTTTCGATTCGGCAGTGGGAAATGAGCTCTTATCTGTCTCTCTGTAGATAAGAGACATTCTCTCTCTCCCTCACCTCTCTCTCCCTTTCTCTGTGCTCTTTCTCACCCCCTTCCTCCTCATTCAGTCTTAACATTTACTGTACTGTCTCATGAGATGAGACCTACTGTTAGAGGACAACAAACATTGTGACGCTATTTTAAGATTCAGCATGCAAAACGAATTTCAGATGACAGAAGCGCTTCCTGTCACACCGCAGTCGCAAACGCACACCTGCTGAAAGTGTTAAAAGTACACGCTTGAAAATGACAGTTACGCTCCAGTGATTCAGGTGAGTGTTCGAGCGCAGGCATGCACTGTATGTCTGTTGTGTTTCTATCTTTTCCCAGAAGTCAACATAAAAGCGACGAGTCTCGGGGTCGATGGATGTGCCGATGCATGCTGATACAGTTTCAGCCATACCGCTACATGCATTCCCACAACGGATGATATTTTAATCGATTAGTTCAGGCTTCAAATTTCTCACCAGCCTTTAGCATGCCCAGCTCACTGTAAAGCTAGCTTTTATGAGTTTCTACAGTCACACGTGATAAACCTATTGCAAATTCTCCCATGGACAGTGCCAAAGTTTCATGTCCCACAATCAAACCATAATTATAAGTTTTCAAGGTGGACGTGACTCACATTTTGTCTTAGATCTGCTCTCCAGGGCTGCGTTTCAAACGCTGTACCTAGGGATCAATACGGAGGCACTTTAAAAGCATAGCAGTGTCCTTAACCACAAGGTCCGTTTTAATTAATGAAACTTTTTGAACCAATCAATCAAACATCATAAAAACATTCCACCTGCTCCCTCAGGACAGGAAATGGACCGATAATGCATTTAATGGCTGAAAATGAGGGTTGATAGACTATTGTATTATGCTTTTTAAAAAATGCATTGGAGGCAGACACAACATTATGCCTCGACTCTATGCACCAAAAGACGATCTATACAGCCTCCTATCAAATCAAATCCATCCACAATCAGACACGGAGTGTCATTCTAAAGCAACAAAACATGTAGTTGAATTAAATTAAATCAATATCTCTAATTGAAGATATTATATTGCTCATATAAGCTTGTATTGAATACTCAAAAATTTCATCCTACCTCGCCTTCAAAAACGTGCATATTTGTGTAAACAGAAAGTTCACATTCGGCTACGGGAGCTTGGCACCTGTTGAAAGTGAAGTGTCTGTCTGGGGGGATGGATTAAAAGAGAACTTCAGCTCTGTGGGTGCATTGTGTTTCCAAGTTGGTATTCTGCGCAGAACCGCTCTCTGAATACCTGGCTGAATTGATAATAAACCACTAAGGGCAAAGTACTTATGATAAGAATGAATAAACGGTCTCAGAGTTTAGCAAGGGCGAACCATTTTCCACACATGACTCAGATCTTTGGTGCTGCATGATGTTCAAAGGCCATCATCAGGAGAATAGACGGCATTTGAACACACGTACCTATCTATATTTTAGGTCAATTGATTTGCATTATGATAGCATTAAGGCTAATTCTTGAGACTGATTTGAAAGAAATGAACTTAAAATGACCATTTTTAAAAAAAGCTTCCAGCGATTCTGTTCTTTATGATGGATATTCTCCATACATACTCTGTTATCTGTGGGATGAAGTGTAACTTTTGTAATACCAGTATAAATGTTATGCTAATAACTAGCAGTAGCACACAACAAAGCTCACGGGTTGGTGTGAGTTGACTAGTTTTAGACACTCTAGTGTGTTGATGTATTTCCTTTCAGTAAAGTCAGAAGTCACCAGGTTTCAGGGTCAAATCAAACCGCCCCAGACAAAAATTTGTGTAAAAATGTTCTCGCTAGTAAACTTGATCAACCTATGGGGAAATTAAACCCTCAGGTATAAATCTGTGATTCTCATCCTCTGTTTAGGAAATCTGCTTCTTATTCTGTTGTGGTACATTATATGAAAGATCCTTTATCTGTTATCTCACATTTGATATATTTCGTAATATTCCATCCATGGGTTTACTGCATCTGTAGACACCATGTATTGACCTTTAGCTTTGAGATATATTGTATATATTATACTTTTAAAAGTATTGTTGAATGTGTAGCTAATAAGAAGTGGTTTTCATGAGAAACACTGCAATCTAATCTAAAAACAATGATTTTGAGGAAAATCGAACATATTGTCCAGTTATGTAAGATGCAGTCTAGAGAAATGTTTGTATTATGTTATTTGGGCATTCTTTACAGCTACATTGGTATTTGATGTTGATTGTAGTTTATAATTAGCACAATTGTTTAACATTATTACATTAACATTTACATAATTGTCATAATCGCTTTTATATGAATTCATTAATTTGTTTAATTGAAGTATTTGACTTCAAGTATTATTTAATTGAAGTATATGGATGTGCTCTGTGAATTATTTTATTGTTCTAGTATTTTTTTTCATTTTGCTTTCACAGCGTTATTGTTTGTGTTAGCAAGGTTGTTTTGGTGTTGTGATTGGTTAAAGGTGACGTTTGTTTTGGTGTGTGTGTTTCCACATTATTATTCCACATACACTTTTTAATACAGTTTGTACTGTGACATAGAAGTCTTTTCATGGCAAACTTCAAAAGCATCAAAGTCTTAGTTACATTCCCAGCCCCCTCGTATCACATTTTTGATTGAGCAGAAAAATCATTTTTCAACACTTTCTTGCAGGCGACCGAGAGATCAAAATCTACGTGTTAAGAAATTTTCAAAGAAAGCTTGAGGCATTTCAGGAAGTATTGCTTTATTCTCAGCACTGTTTTTTATTTACTTTTTTAAGTAAATAAGCAAATAAATCAATTGTTGTTTTTGGTTGTTATCCGACTCAAGGGGAAAAATAAGAAAAGTAGGGCAGCGAGTGGTTTGTGCGACACACATTGGCTGATTTAATTTGAGTTTGGTGAACACATTTGTGTTTGTGTATTAGAGCAGAGCCTAAATTACTTGTCATGATTCATGATTGCTCTGTTCCTTGCTGTGGATTTCATGTTAATACCTGGTTTTTTTTTTGACTTATTATTGCATTGTGAAGTGAAACTGAAAGTGACGTATACTTGAAATGTGTCCTTTGCATTTAACCCATCCTGGTGAGAAGTGAACATATGGACCTCGAATCGAACCTGCAACCTTTGGGTTACAAGACTGACTCTCAAACCATTAGGCCATGATTGTGTTAGTACTTGTGCTTGATTTTCATATTGCATGCTTCTTACTTAACATCAAAATATAACCCATTCAGCAGATTGGGTGGGCTTGCCTGCCTCTGATTACAGCAAGCTGTGGTTTAAACACGAGAAAAGCTGCAGGTCTGTAAGCAGCTGCTTGTGATTTATT